>PVHP010055000.1:0-10275 GCA_004024765.1 Zapus hudsonius | reverse complement strand
CTATTATCCACCCTGACCAAGTCGGCTTCATCCCAGGGATGCAGGGATGGTTCAACATACGCAAATTGATAAACATAATTCACCACATTAATAAACTCAATCACAAGAACCACATGGTCATCTCAATAGATGCTGAGAAGGCCTTTGACAAAATTCAACACCACTTCATGTTCAAAATCCTGGAAAGAATAGGCATAGACAGTCTTTACCTCAACATGGTAAGGACAATATACCGTTTTCCTAAAACACAAACCATCCTCAATGAGGAACAACTCAAGGAATTCTCTCTTATATCAGGAACAAGACAGGGGTATCCACTCTCAACACTGCTCTTTAACATAGTGCTTGAAGTTCTAGCCCAAGCAATAAGACAGGCGAATAGCATAAAAGCGGTACAAATTGGAAAGGAAGAAATTAGACTCTCCCTATTTGCAGATGACATGATCCTATATATATCAGACCCAAAGAACAGTATCAGTAAACTCCTGAAGGTGATCAGTGCCTTCAGCACAGTGGCAGGATACAAAATTAACACACAAAAATCAGTAGTCTTTCTATATACAGAAAATAATAATTCTGAAAAAGATATCAGAGAAACTATTCCGTTCTCTATAGCCTCAAAGAAAATCAAATACCTTGGAATATCACTAACCAAGAAAGTGAAAGACTTATATAAAGAAAATATTGAAACACTCAAGAAGGAAATAGAGGAGGATGTGACAAGATTGAAAGACATTCCATGCTCATAGATAGGGAGAATAAGTATAGTAAAAATGGCAATCCTGGCAAAAGTGACCTACAGACTCGACGCCATGCCAATAAAAATCCCTACCTCCCTCTTCAAAGACATAGAAATACTAATTTCAAAATTTATTTGGAAGAGCAAAAGGCCTCAAATAGCTAGAAGTATTTGGAGCAAAAAAAAAAAAACTTACACAGGAGGTAACACCATACCTGACTTTAAAACATACTAAAAAGCCATAGTAACTAAAACAGCATGGTATTGGCAGAAAAACAGACAGTCTGACCAGTGGAATAGAATTGAAGAGCCAGCCTTTAATGTAAATAACTTGAGCTACTTAATCTTCGACAAGGGTGCCAACAATGTATGCTGGGCTAAAGATAGCATCTTCAACAAATGGTGCTGGACAAATTGCATAAACACGTGTAAAAAATGAAAATAGATCTACTCCTTTCACCATGCACAAAAATCAACTCCAAATGGATCAGAGACCTCAATATTAACCATACAACCCTAAAAACCCTAGAAGAAAAAAATAACAAAACTCTGGTATATTTACACCAGAGTTCTATGGAATTCTATGCAGCTGAAAGGAAAAATGACATATCGAAATTTAGGGAAAAATGGTCTGACTTTTAAGCGATCTCTCAAAAGAACAGAGAGCCAAAAACCACATAGTCTCCCTCATATGCGGCCTTAACCAGGATAACCCTAAACTCTATGCAGACTAGTAGAAAGAAGTGAGAGGTTATGAATGAGGAGAAAGGGATGGAAGGAGGGGAATGGCTTAAGTATGAGGCTAAACCAAATTGGGTTCAAAATCATAAAATCCTCACATACATAATGTAACCTATGGAGTAAGTAGTGGGAGTCTTCTGGCAAGAGGAACCCTGAGTAGTAGGGGAGAAAGTCAAAGCCTGTGAAAAATTGATCAGTCTGAAAACCCCTAGTCTCAGTCACCAGCTCCTTTCCTCACTGAGCTGTTGATGAAAGTGACCCATGAGGTCCCAAAAACAAGACAGGATTCTGTCAAGGATCTTGGATGCCCAACCCAGACCAGAGGCAAAACCCTGTTGCTGAAGAAACCACAGAAAGCCATCGATAAGCATTGAGAGACCCTTCGAGGTCCAGAATGGTATCCAGCCCACAGATGGTAGTTAGTGCAGTGCTGGAAGGCACTGCATAAGTTGCCAGGGAAAGCTGGTCAATGACAGCTGGAGCAAACAGAGACCACTGGCATGGAACTCAGCCTGTTGCCATGAGTAGGCTGACCACACTTCCTACTGGGAGAGAACAGTGAACCAGGAATGGATCACTTGTGCAATGGAGGAGCCAAAGCCTGGGGGAGGCAATCAACAGTTTTTAAATCCATCCAAATATTCACTTAATGAGGGGGAGCCCTCAACTGGAATTGGGGACTTAGGGCAATATGCATTGGGAGACGGACTCTTGGGCCCCCAATGAGAGATGCACTATGCAAGCAACTGATGGAGAAGCTACTAAAAATACAATCTAGCTAATTCAGAAATGTGTATCTCAGTTTACCTATACTGATCTCACTCTCTGATGGAGACTCTGTTTGTATCTTTCAGAAGGCAGCAAGAGAGCTGTGGCTCATCCTACCCTACCAATGAACTGCAGGCCGACAGCTGACATCCTGACAAGAGATGAGCCACCCCAGACATACCATGGAGGATCCATATGGAACCCTGCAGAGAATGATGGAATGAACAAGTGACCCAGGGCCACAGCCAATCAGCCAACAAAGGATAGACCAAGGAGACAGAAACCAATGATTTTCGAAAAACCCAAATCAGAAGTACAGAGTCCCCTAAGATCTCAACAATAAAACAGCTTTAATACTCACCCACCATGACTCAGAGAACTGAGCAGAAGAGGAGGCGGAAAGATTGTGAGAGCCGTGGTGGGAGAGAATACCCAAAGTCATGGTCACCCTCAGTAGCAACACTCTAAGGCCGCCAGAACCAGGCTGTCTCCTAAGCTATCCATGGTCCCCAGCCCCAAGAACTGATCCAGACCCCACTGAGGAGGATTTCCAGCTGATCGGAGATGGGGAAGAGGGGAATTGGGGAACAGGGGGTAACAATTTATTGTTTGCCCAATAAATAATGTACGTCATTATGAACAATAAAACATATATATGTACATACTGTATATATGTCACCTTTTCAGTTACTTAAAATACCAATTCCATATTGTCTGGAATTTCTATTACATTTCAAGATTTTTCAAATTATTTCACATAAGGGAATATTGACATTTTATTGCATTTGTCCCAAAAAGAGGCATCAGTTTCAATGAGGTAGATAAGGGGGTTTTCAGTATTAAAGAGTGTGGCCAGGAAAGCCTTCCAAAGCTGAAGAAAAACAGCTAAAAGAAATGAACAAATAAACCAGGCAACTAACTAGAAGAACATTCTTGTTCAGGCCTTGAAACCACGCATAGAACCTTTGTGAAAAGGACCACATAGGGCAACATGGGTGATGATGGCTGACCTCATGGGCCTGAAGTCAGAGTGGTAAAGGGGGCAGAAAAGGCAGTGGATCAGTGGTCTATATTGTGACAGCAAGAAGAATGCAGACTCATTGAAATAGGGCATCTGAAAGCTGAAGGAGGTTTCCTGCTCTTCTAACTTGGCTTTGTTCCCCTCTGGAAGAACAAGTCAGTAGCCCACCTGATATCATGGAGTGTAACTAATGAAGGAAAGAAGGTTATTGGATTTGCAACATGGTTTTGATTTTCTGGAAATGACCATGGGCTTCATGAAGCAGGCCTGTTGGATTATCTGCATAGAGGCCAGATGGTGCCATAAAGATGAACCACGAGTTGTAGTAGAGACCCAGTAGAGATGCCAGGACTCAGGGGTGGTTTCTGAGAGAGCTGCCCTCATGGGATGTTTTCTTGGACTGATAGTGGCTGAGCTGGAGGGGCAGAATTGGAACTCCAAAGAGAATTCAATTTTCTTTGCTATGCCCAATGCCATCTTTTGCAGGATGAATGTTCTATGCCATTATGTTTGTTTGTTTTTGGTGTTATGGCTCAGTTGAATAAGCTTGGACTATGAAATGATTGAATATCATTGGGAAGGAGAAAAATCTGTGGGGACCTCGGAGTTGAGCTGAATGCATTGCATTTTACATCACAATTGGTTATCACTTTATGGAGACCAGGAGTATATTATAGTGGTTTGATTCAGGTGCCCCCCATAAACTTAATGTGATCTGAATGCTCGAGCCCCAGATGATAGCAGTTTTGGAATTGAAAACTTGTAGGAATTGTTTTCTTGGGAGCATGTGTATGTGGATTATAGATAGCTTCCCTTTCAGTTTTTTAGCAGAGCTTCTTGGGGGCTGTTTGTAGTGCTGAGACAAGGTGATGTCCACCCTCTGCTCATGCCATCATGTTCCTTGCCATCATGGAGCTTCTTCTCAATTCTCTAAGCAAAATAAAACCCACTCTTCCACAGTCTGCTTTCTGAGGCGTTTTTTTGCCCCAGCAATGAGAAGATTGTTTACATCATTAAGAGAATAGAAAACAAAAATACCACAATAAGTTTACCAGGCTATTTCTTGACAAAATTGACAAATGATAAGAGAGAAACTGGAGACCTAAACCCAGCAGGGGGTGACCTTGGGGAGAAAAAGTTGAAAATATGAAATGCCAGGTTCTAAAATTAATACAGATTATTGGTGTGCAGTAAATATCAAGTCAGAAGAACAATTAAGAAAGAATTTTGGAGATTCATTCACTTGTGTCAATAATGTGCTACTTGTGTTAATCTACTACAGAGAAGTTACTTGATTGATAAGGTGAAGAAACTCTGTAGAAGTATGCACAGCACACAGGAGCTGGTTGAAGAATGCTCAGAGCTCACTGGGGTGTGGATGAGACCACAGAACACCAGCCAGAAGGACTCAGAGTCACTGTTAGAATACGTAGAAAAGGATTACTTTACGATTATGTAACTTTCACTGGAAACACAGCTTTCTCTGTTCTGATTTGGCTAATAACACTTAAGAGCAAGCCAACAGGGAATCACATTGTTTAAAATGTCTTCATTGTGATCCAGTGCTCAGTTAAATAAGATTAAAAGTAACAAAATTCATCTGTCACCCTACACAAGGAAAACCCTTCATATTATCTGCCATACTTATAAAAAGGATTATTTTGTCCTAGAACTAAATAGACAATATAACTCATAATAAAGACTAAAGTTAATTAATATTAATAGAGCAGAAGGAAGAAAAATGATAGAATTCATAAACTGAGTCACAAAAATTCCAATTTTTGCAAGCACAGTGGCATATATCAATAATTCCGTTTCCTTGGCAGTCCAAGAGGTGGAAATATTATTGTCTGTAGCCAAAGTTACATGGAAATGCAAATCAATAGACTACATTAAACATGAGCACACACATGCACTGGAATACATTGCACACACTCATAAACACATACACACACATACAAATAGATAAAAATCCAAGGAAAATGGAAGTCAACACCTGGTGTCTTCAATAAGTGAATGCTGTGTTCTGTATAAATTGAGAGTAGACCCAAAACGACTCAGGGAACTGAGCGGAAGAGGGGGTGGAAAGATTGTGAGAGCCGTGGTGGGGGAAAATAGCAGAGACCTGGCAACCCTCAGTAACTACACACTTGAGACATGAGAGCCCTGCTGAAGAAGGAGCTATCCATGGTCCCCTACCAAAAAGACTGATCCAGACGGCCCACGGAGGAGGAGCTGACTGGGGATGGGGAAGGGAGGCAACGGGGAATTGGGGATAACAACTCATGGTTGGCCCACTAAACAATGTAACTCATTATGAACAACAAAGAAAATAAATAAATCAATTGAGAGTAGAGGAAGGGCATCTGCTCTGTCCACTGTTAATCAACATTGCCAAGTTGCATCAGGAGCTGGTGTGTCTCCCAGGAGGCCCCGGGGGTATTTGAATGCACTGAAGGATCACCTCAACAGTTCTGGGATAATGGGAATGTGCCCCCGTGTCTGGCTGTTTATGTGGGCTCTGGGGGTGGAACTCAGATACCTATGCTGATGAGCAGATGCTCTTCCTCGAAGATCTGCCTCCTCCAACAAAACTAATTTGTAAATACCACATGTCAATTTAGCACATTTGTACTTAGGTAGGAACACAAAAATGTAAGCCTTATTTTGTTCTTATTTTCTGCTTCAAGATGTTAGGAACTCCATGGACTAAAATATATACAAGGGTATAAAAACAAAACAAGTGTACTTTAAGCACAATTAATAACATTTGTGTGCTTGGTTTAGTTTACAATCTAAGAAGAAAATGTCTTTTTGTTCATCTTATACCAGCATTTCACAACTCAGTCCAACATACTCTGTGCTATAGACAGCAGCTCATGGAGAATGCTGGAGAATTCCCACACAAGGGAAATATCAACAAAGGACTTTTGTCATATAACAGCAACTCCAGTAAATCGGATTCTGAGGGATGCCTCCCCCGAGTGTAGATGAGTGTAATGATTGTGCTGGACTTTCTATCTTTTGTTATCTAGTCTGCAAGTCTCCTATCATTAAAATCAGGAATTTCTCATGGGTAAATATCTTTTTTTTCCACTGAAGAAACCTTGTCCTCTATTACTAAGATGAAAAAATTCTGCTCCTGAAATCATGGCATGTTTATGTGATTGTCTATCAGATAGCATTCATTCTCTTCATTTACAAACTCAATTTTTGGGGTGCAGGTGGTTACTCTGTAACAGGGCAAACACAAAAACCACCACACACAAGGAAATCCTACAGAGAGAATTACAGGAATGGTTGATATCAATCACTTGTCATTTTAAATTGCTTTAGTTTTACCAACAAGGGAAAATAAGTAAATGATTATCAGGCATGATAATTAACCCTAATAAATATGAAAACATAGAAAGCAAGGCCAGACACATGAGAATCTGCTTGAAATTTATTGCTCTGAGAATTGGAAGAGAGGATGGGAGACAGTACAGCGTGAAAATGAGACAGATGTCTGTGAATCATGAGTGAAATCAGTTTAGCAGAACTTGATTTGTCTAATAAAATACAATTGAACAGTTAAGTATCATGAAGAATGAATGAGGTCATAATTGCATTCTTTCACAGGGTACTTTCATCATTCTTCACTTGCCGGAAGGAAGGAGGATGAGGTGAGTGATGAGAAAACAGGAGCATCCAGGAGACGATGGAGTCAAACCTGAACAGTCCAAGAAGACACCAGATCAACCCTTTACACTGATACAATGATGCTCACACTCAGTTCCATGCTGATTACTTACTCAGAGATAATGTTAGTCTCTGTAACCAGAATCCAGAACAGAAACTCCTGACACTAGACAAGTCATTGACAAATGCATATCTGAGGAAAATTATCATCCATCTCCTGGGCCCTAATTCCTCTAAGTCTTTCTCTAACTTCTTTGACTCCCTCTAAAATTCTCCCCAGACATTTCATTCATTTTTATTTTTCCCAAACAGGACTGTAGCACATTCTTCTTTGACTGAACATCTTCAGCTATATTTAAAGGCTGGTTTGGGCCCTTCCCCTTCAGTAATAGCAGCAGGGGTTCAACTGGAATAAATAAACAAGGGAGTTTAAAAGTTATTCTTCTCCTGGTGGCACCTTCCTTCACCTTTGGACAGAGGAAGGTCATCCTTATCTCCAAGACACGTGTGTGTGTGTGTGTTTGTGTGTGTGTGTGTGTGTGTGTGTGTGTGTGTGTGTGTGTTTCCTGGTAAAATATTTAATCACTAATAGAATTTGAAATCATTTCCTGTTTATATATAGGAGAAATTAACTCTATAAATATTTAACTGGTGTGATTTCTATAACTTCTTATTTATTTTGCTTCAAAGGTTGATATAATAAGTAATCATAAGAAATCCTCAAGACATGACTGACCATATCATGAATCACATAGTCGTGATGGTTATATACAGATTTGGATTCCCTACGAATGGGTGTGATTTTATGCTCAGAGATCATCATAAGCCATCACAAGTCCTTCCGTAGCTGCTCTGTAGTTCACATTTTAGGAAAAAATATCTGAAAAACCAGTTCAGCTCTGTGACATGGTGAGCTGTAGTCATAATTATTCACAATTTCAATCAAAGACTGTGTAATATATCATGAAATGGTTTCACCAAATATTAGAATGGTTTAATATCTGTCTACCTATTGTGTCAACTAGGAAATATGATTTAGAGAAAGAAAGGGACAATTCAAAGTCAGGACACTAGTTATTGTCTGAGCCAGGATTCAGAATACAGGCATCAACATCCCTAGAATCCAGCCTCCAAAGAAGAAATTTTTCCCAGAGGCACTTAGGTCAATAAATATACATCAGGAAACTGACATCAGGATACTATTCTTCAAACATTTTGGGTTGGGCTGATAGCTTTTTTTTATGGCTGTCAACACTGAAAATTCTAGAAATTAAAAACATGTCCCTGGACCAGCTTACCTCTTTGATCAAATCCCGTGTTTAGTAAGGAACAGGATTTCCCCCATTGGGAAAAGCAGGAGGGTAGTTTTGTTCATTTAGTAGGTTTGGCAGGGAAGGTTCATTATCTTGAACATCTCTTCGATGCCTTCCCTGCATGTTCACGCAGAAGAGAGAGGAAAAACAAGAGAGACAAAGATAAACCTAATGCAAGTGTTTCACATGATTGTTAGTTGAATCATGAGATAATCACAGTCAGTAAAGACCCTGTTGTTGCTGAGCTACGAAGGGACCCTACAAGGCTGTGGGATGAAAGCTTGGCTCCCAGCTAGAGTTTGCACTCCCTGAGCTGTGATTGGATTCTGGAATCTGTAATTGACTCATAATATACTGTCATTGTGGGGAGACGGATAGTTGGAGAAGGAGGGGTCACAAGGAGTATGCCCTGGAAGTTATTTTCTTATACTTTCCTAGTTCCATCCATCTCCTCTCTTCTCTCCCCTCCTTTTCCTCACTCTCTTCAGTTCCCCACTCATTCTCTAGTGTTTCTCCTTCTCTTTCTTTCTCTCTCTCTCTCTGTCTCTCCTTACATCCTTCACACTCTCCTTTCTACTGCACCACATTCTATCTGCTGCAATAAGCAGCTCACTGAGGGACCAGAAGCAACAGAGAACTGAGCATTGAATAAACCCTCTAGACCATTGTAAAAAGGAAAATCCTCCCTCTTTCCAACTATATTTCTATGTATATTGTCAGAGCAATGAGAAGCTAATAACTGTAGGTCATCCAAAGCTATTCAGTATTATGATTTCAAAATTATGATAAGGTTTTTTATTTTTCACAATAAAACAGTTTAACAAGGCCAAGTAACCAATAAAAGAGATAGATTAAGAATGATAAAAGTACTAAAATAAATGACAAAAAATGCCATATAATAAAGGTAATCACATAACAAAAGAAATAACGAAATGAAACTTTAGAGCAAAATTCAAAAACAGAGGAAAATTTCTTAGGAGAAATCCCAACATGCAACTCCACAGACTGAAAAACAAACTTAGCTAAAACTAGAATGCTCTTTTCTGGAATATGAGTAGCTTTCCAGTGGATACAGCACTGAGAAACCTGTCTCCCCTCCCCAGAGACTATTAACTGCCAGTAGCAGCTCTGGAGGGTGTGATTCTGTAGATTAGGGAATTGTTTGCATTTATGCAAACAATGATTTATTAGACAAACAGTGTTTAGGTCTGAAAATCATTCCTGGCTCCTTCAGGATGGATTTCAGAATTTCCACCCAAATTATTGCATACATCATTTGGATCTTTCAACAATGCATCACAAGCTAATTAAATGTGAATTTTGCTTTTTGTGATAGACATTTCAGAGAGATTTTTCATTTTCTCTTATAGGTCACTCAGAGAAGACTTATATTTGGACTTTTTTAGGATAAATCGTGGCATACTTACATGTCTTCCTCCTCTATGTCTGTGTCCCTGAAAGAGTAAAGTAAGAGGTTAAAAGTTAAGTATAAGTTATTTCTATAGATATCTAATAAATGAATGAGACTTACCCCATCAGATGGATCAGCTCTCTGGAAAAAAGAAAGAAATCTTAATCATATAATTGAGGATTGAGTATTAAATATACTACTCCCCAAATTACAAAAAAAAAAACAGAATGAAAACACGTTTCAGGTGGATGATGCAAGAAACTTGTCTCAGCTCTTGAATGGCATGCTTTGAACGTGTGAAAAGCAGGATTTTGTATTATAATTAAACTAGTGCAATCAAATATTATTCACTTTGTCACACGTTTCTTCAACGCGTGAAATAGAAAGCTAATTGACACAAGTAATTGGGAAATGAACCTTGAGAGTCAAATGTGGGTCTACTTCACGGGGGTCTGTCCTAAGCAGCTGAGTAGTCAGGGGCACTGAGAACACATTGTCTCTCTCCTGAAGGACTCACCAGCATGGAGACCATGAGAGCCAGGAGGAAGGCGATGGCCAAGAACCTCATGTTGGCCGAGTCCTGTGGAAGCACAGCTGAGAC
>PVHP010054999.1:0-10275 GCA_004024765.1 Zapus hudsonius | reverse complement strand
ATAGATGACAAGGATTATTTCTTATTTAGAGATGGTGACATTCTTGGAAAGTACGTAGACTGAAATCACTGCTGAAATGGCATCCCATGAAGTTGCCCATTCCACTGAAGTTCTGAAATGCTTCATCATGTAAATAATTTCCGTGTCTCCTTTTTATAATAAACTGGTGATATCAAAACTACTGACATCCATTGTCTCAAATTTAGTTTTGCTGTACTGTTATAAACATTTCCAAATAAAATAATGTAAAAGAAAAAAAAATGAAAAATGAAACAACAAAATTTCTTGAGCTAAATGACAATAAAAGCACAGCATACCAAAACGTATGGGGCACAATGAAGGTAGTCCTAAGGGGAAAATTCACAGTGCTAAATGCCTTCATAACAAAGACAAAAGAGATCTCAAGTCAGTAACCTAACCATCTACCTAAAAGCGTTGGAAAAACAACTAAAAACAACTAACAGTCCAACCCTAGGAACTCCAGATGGAAAGAATTAATAAGATCGGAGCAGAGATCAATGAACTGGAAACTAAGAAAACAATTTTAAAAATAGATGGAATGAAGAGCTGGTTCTTTGAAAAAATAAACAAGATTGATAAACCCCTGGCCAATTTGATCAAATGAGAAAAAGAGAAGTCCAAAACAAAATCAGAAATGAAAAAGGAGAGGTCACAACAGACCCTAATGAAATAGGAAGAATCATCAGATCTTATTTCTTAAACCTCAACTCCATAAAACTGGAGAACCTGGAAAATGGATGAATTCCTTGACACATACCACCTACCAAAACTAAATCCAGAGCAGACAAAGCTCCTAAATAAACCTATCACATCCATCGAGATTGAAAATCAAAAAAACTCCCCAAAAGAAAATGTCCAGGACCTGATGGATTCTTAAAATTGTTCTACCCCCTCCCCACAATGTTCCCTGAATCTTGGTGGGCAAGATAGGGATCTGATTTAATGTTTTCTCTGTAGCCTCTAGATCTCTGATTTGATGAGGTTTGAGTGACCACAGTATCTGTCACCATCTCCCCGGAACCAGTTTTCAGCCTAGTGGTGAGAGTAGTATTCTTGTCACTGCTAACCCTGTAATGACTTCTGGCCTGAGCAGATGAGATAGAGGTGACCCATCTCATGGTAGATAGTCTGCTCTTGATGTATTGATATATTCTGGTTCTTCACAGTATTCTCTACCATCTATCTCCCCCACACAAACACCACTGAGGAAGCAGCACCTACCTACCCCCTAAAATTATTTTTAATATTTTTATTTATTTGCAAGCAGAGAGAAAAAATGAGTGTACCAGAGCCTCTTGCCACTGTAAACCCCTTTCTCTCATTTTCTCTTTCTGTTTGTCTCTCTGTCTTTTCAGACATATAATTTGAAAAAGTTCTGCTAACTTTAAAAGAACATCAGTATGTCACTTTAGAATTAAAATGTTAGGTGTCTTTCTGCAAGATTTTTCTTTTCACTTTAAAAACTGACCTATTGTATATATAAAAATGCCTGGTCTTTGACCTTCCTGTGAAGTGGTCTGCAAACTTATAAAATAATGTCCTGTCCTAAGACTTTAGGGAACTAAAAATGAATATGTTCATGTGTTTGAAGTTCTGGGTTTCCATGCTCACCTTGAGGGTCTTTCTATTTTAAAAAATGCATTTCTTAAATTACTTTATGTATTGGCAAGAAAAGATATAGGGAATATGGATATGAGAATGGGCACACTAGAGACTCTTGCCACTGTAAATGAACTTCAGACGCATGCTCCGCTTTGTGCATCTGGCTTTACATGGTTACTAGGAAATTGAACCCAAGCCATCTGGCTTTGTAAGCAAGCACCTTTAACCACTGAACCATCTCTCCAGCCCTCACCTTAGGCTCTTTCTGCTTTGACCTAACTTGCTCATCTTGATTTCTGAAAGTATTTTTAGATGTCGGTAGGAAGGAGAGGCTTTTTGTTTTCATCACTAGAGTGTCATTCTTCCAGGAGTTACTCTCATTACCTTCCTTTTTTATTGGTAATAGCTTTGTTTCTTTTGCTGCTTTTAGGATTTTCTTTTTTTTTTAAGTACTTTTATCTATTTATTTGCAAGCAGAGAGAGACAGAGAAAATGGGTGCACCAGGATCTCTACCTGCTACAAATGTACTTCAGAAGCATGCACCCCTTTTGTGCATCTGGCTTTATGTGTGTACTGGGGAATCAAACTCAGTGGTTAGGTTTTGCAAGCAAGTGCCTTAACCACTAAGCCATCTCTCCAGCCCAGGGTTTTCTTTTCATTCTGTTTTCAGCAGTTGTAGTAGTGCCTAGGTATGCTTTTCTTTATATTTAGCCTCTTGTGTGTTGTTATGGGATCTTAAACCTGTGGCATGATGTCTTTGCCAGTTTTGGAAATTACAAGGCAGTTATCTTTTGCTCTACTTTCTACACTGGGATTCCAGTTTCATGAATGATTGACTACCAAGTCTCATGTGTCTCTCCCTTCTCTGTACTTCATTATGAGTATTTTCTACTGACTGACAGATCTCTTGTGGATTTTGGCTTGACATCTGTTTAATAATAATTTTTTTTTTGAGGTAGGGTCTCACTGTAGCCCAGGCTGATCTGGAATTCACTATGTAGTTTCAGGGTGGCCCCAACTTCATGGCCATCTTTGTACCTCTGCCTCCTGAGTGGAAATTAAAGGGGTGTGCCACCACACCCAGCTGTTAAATAATTTTTGATGGAATATTGGTTATTAAAATAGAAGATATATTGAAATAATTGGGCTCTGGGTTATTGTTCTTTCCCCAAAGAAAAGTTATTGTACCAGCAACTTTCATTTTTATCTCATTGACCAGAATTGCATCACTCTTCTTAGCCACTGTTCCTTAGACAAAGGGAGGCTAGAAAATGATTTTGCTGAGCTCTTAACTGCTCTTTCTAAAAGAAAACTAAACATGTTTCTAAAACATGTTTTGCCATGATCTAAATCTATAAAATGATGACAGATATAAGCAAAACTGAAATTTCTGTGAAAATAACCATGATGACTAGTTTTTCTAAAATGTTCATAGACGGCTTTCTTTTCTTTGCCTTTCCCTTCCCCTTTCACCTTTCTCCCTATCCCCCTCCTCCTTCAAGACGCTCCATCCTTCTCCCTCAGCCTCCCAAGTGCTATGATTACATGTATGTGCCACTATCCCCAGCACAGATGCAGTTTTGTATCACTGAATGCAGCTTCAAAAAATTTTTCTCTTTATGAAAACTAGTACAGTAGCAGAAACTTCAAAACAGTAGAAACTTTAAAAACATAGATTAATAGTAAAAGAATAAAAATAAAAGTCTTACCAACCAGAGCTAACTTGCATTAAAATTTGGATGCTCATGTAGTAATTTTCATATATGTGTATATGTTCAAATTAACATTAGACACCCTATTTTGTAACATTTCTTTACCAAGTATATTATTTTCATATTAAAGTATACAATGAAATGGTATTTTACAGTTTAGAAGTCATGATTTCCTTAATTCAGCTTACAATGTCTTTTAGTGTTCCACACTAATTATATTTGTCTTCCTGCTCTTTGCCCACTTTTCTTGACCGGGTTAATATACAGTTATATATTACTAACTAATACCAGAGGTATTAACATAGCAGATAGGCTCTAAGTCAATGATGATCATTCCTGGCAAAATTCCATTAAATATCTTTATTTCTATGATTTCGGTTGAATAAAACTATTATTTTGAGCCTACAGAGATGGTTCAATGGGTAAGGTGCTTGGCTGCAAACCCAATGACCGAGGTTTGATTCCCCACTAACCACGTAAAGCCAGATGCACAAAGTGGTACAAGTGTCTGGTGTTCTTTTGCCATGGCTAGAGGTCCTGTTGTGTCCATTCTCTACCCTCTTCTCTCCCCTCCCCTCCTCCTCTCCTCCTCTCTTCTCCTCTCTTCCTCCCCCTCCTCTCCTGTCCTCTCCCTTCCCTTCCCCCTCCTCCCTCTCCTTTCCTGTCCTCTCCTTCCCCTTCCCCCCTCTTCTACTATCCTCGTCCCCTCTCCCTTCCTCCCCTCTCCTCTATTCTCTCCCACTCTTCCTCCTCCTTTCCTTTCTCTTCTCCTCCTCCTCTTTCTGCTTGTAAATAAATGAAAACAATTTTTAAAAAGTGATTATATTTTTTCTACTCTATTTTAATGATTTAATGTTTTACAATTAGAGTAGAATATAGACCTTTCTAAGAAATATTTAGGAGTGCTTTGATGGCATAAAATTTCTAGTGTTAAAATGCACACATTTTAAAATAGTAAAACTGCTTTGACATGCAAATGTTTGCTCAGTTGCCTAAGCTTCCTTACTAGTCAAGTAACATGCACTTGGTTTCATAGCAGAAAAAATTATTTTAAATCCCAGTTGAGTAATATTAGAATTACGATATATAATAGACCTTCAAAGTTACTCTTGAAAAGCAGAGGTTATGAATACTAAATATAGGGATAATTAAAGACCTAGATTATAAATTATATATGATATTACCAATATTTTTACCTAGATTTTTAAATAGACTATTTGCTTAACTTACTTAAGCTCCCATCTTAAGTAACTGGTAATTTTACTCATCGCTGCCTTTTGATGCTTTAGCTCAATTTTCTCTTGCAGACTTTTGTATTAAAATCACTATTGATCATCACATATTATGTATTTAACTCTGAACTTTGGAAATAGTGGATCTTAGATTTCATTCTTGTGTGACAAGTCCTCATAAAATAGTGAAGGTGATTCAGGGTAGATTCTTTGAAAGAATGTCTGAAAGAGATTCTGAAGAGAAACAGTGACTAGATAATCAACTTTCCTACCTGAGCTCCTAGATGTCATGCCCCTAGCGTGTCCACTCGGCACTGTGGGAATTTGTCTTGTCAGCTAGGTGGAGGTAAGCTAGCACTAATTATAACCATTTGAAATTGCTCATCTGCAGTGGACAGAAAGAGGTAAGCTCTAAGAAAGAACTTTTATTCCCATTCTTCCATCAGTGCTCTTGGTCATATGCTGTTAATCTTTTCTTATCTTCCCTCTAGATTGTGACCTTCTTGTAGGTAGAAATCTATAGATTCCTATCTTTTCCCACAGTGCACTTCCTAAAGCATAGTAGGTTTTTAAAAAATCTTTTTTAGTCGGTAGAAGTAAATGTTAAATGTTACTGCCTTTAAATTAATTGTGTATTTTTTCAGAGTTATATAGGATTTCTTTGTCTTAATAACACTTTTCATCCTTTACCCTAGTTTTGTCTTTTCAGAAAAAAAGCATCCTACATTGAGATTACTTTTTTTCAAATTTTTCTAAAACATAAGTGCTATCTTTTAAAAGTGGTAATTGACATACATGAATATTTATTAAAGTGGGCATAAAATTCTTAAATTTGAATTTCATGTTTGATATAAGCATTAGACTGTTTCAGAACTTTCGGTCTATATTGTTGGTTATTATCAATAAGTGCTCAGTTTGAGCAAAGCTATATACTAGTGGTTAATGAATTAAGAAATATGTGTACCGTTTGAAAAGTACATACTTGAATATTTTGACAGCAAAATAGACTATTCAGTTTGTAATTTTTTTTTGTCATAGGGTAAAGTTCACCTTGAATTAAAACTGAATGAACTGATTACAGAGAATGGAACTGTGTGCCAGCAACTTGTTGTACAGTAAGCATATTTCTTTTACCAAAATCAACTAGAAATAACACTCCATTTGATGTTCTTAAATCAATTCCTTATCTTAAATATTTCAGAAACTTACTTCAAAAAGGAAACTCTAATATCTCATCCCTTTATATCCAACTTATTTTTTTCTAGTTTGCTTAGGTTATGGTAAATCATTAATTCCTCCATCCAATTTTTATTGAATATGGTTTAAATGAATGGCATATAAATATTAAGGTATGATTCAGTTACATGGTTTCTAACTACTTGGCAGTGGAAGTACTTAATATCACATAAGGCTTTATAGAGATGGGCTTGAACTAAATGCCCCCTTTGAGATTGTTGGTACTGATTCTCATGTACTTTGAATTCCTTTTTACCTCTTTCACCCTTAGATCATTTTTTAATCCAAACTAATTGTTTGTTCTGTAAATCTCTTGTTCTAGCCTAATCTCCTACTTTTCCCATCCCCTCCAAGTCCTTCTAGGTTATCAACAAGCTGCAATCGATCCTTTATCTGGTTGCTTTCTGTGTCTTGCCTCACTTGATACCTGAACATCCCCTGAGGTTTCCAAGTATATAGCCACATACCTCAGGACTAGGAAGTAGAGTACATGTTATTTATTCTATTACTACTCCAGACTGTAATTTACTCTCTTAAAATTATGAATTCTCTTGCTCCTTTTTGAAGTATTGTCTTTCTATATTAGAAATATACATATATATACACATACATACAATATTATTTGTTTTCTTTCTGCTTTAGCAACTGTCCCAATGATGCATAAAAAATTAAAAGAGGCCAAGTGATTGCTTTATGCAACAACAGGGGCAAATCTTTAAGCAGGATGTTAATTAAGACATTTTTTTCCTCTTGAGAAAGGATCCAGTCTAAAGTTTAGTTAGCATGTCACTTTAATCTCTCTTAATCTGGGATAAATTTTAGTTTTTCTCAGCCTTTCACAGTACTGACACTATTTAATAAACATAATGAACGTAATGTTTGTTGTTTGCATGCTCATTTCTTTACTGCTTTTCAACGTGGGTTTACCTAAGAGTGGTTCAAGATTTGTGCACAGGTTTTTTCCTCTCGGAAGGAGGGTGTGACAGGAAAGTGCTTTGACTGCACTTCCCCTGCTCCTCCGGTCCTGCTTGGACTTGTTGGTCATGGTCATTTGAAACATAATTAGTTGAATTGTTTTGCTTCGTTTGCATTCTGTCTTGGGTTTCTCTCTTTAGTACATGTTGGTTTAGTTTTATTTCTAAATATGTAGAATATTAGCATGATTTTTAAAAAATGAAGTTATACCAAAAGCCATTACTCAGAAGTGTGGTTCCATCTTCCCTTCCCCGTACTAAACAACCACAACCTGATTTCTGTCCATGCAGCTTGTTTTTTGCCTTTTCCAAAATGTCATTTATAGTCTTTTATGTCTGGTCTCTTACTTGGCATACTGCTTTTATCTACATTGTTACATACAGTAATAGTTGATTCTTTTGTAAATGTTTTGTTGCCTTTTATCCAGTGTTAAAGATTGAACCTAGGCCTTTGTAGCTACAAAAGCACTCTTCACTGAGCTGTGCCCCAGCCCATTATTTTTGTCATAACTTGGTAGATATCTGTAATTCTAATTTTACAGATGGAAAAACCAATATACTGGTTTAATAAGCCTCAGTGTTCACACTCTTTTTAGTCTGGATTTGAACTTTAACAAGTTGCTTTGAATTTTTCTTTTAGATTATAAATTTTTTTTTTTGGTTTTTCGAGGTAGGGTCTCGCTCTAGTCCAGGCTGACCTGGAATTCACTATATAGTCTCAGGGTGGCCTTGAATTTACGGCAGTCCTCCTACCTCTGCCTCCTGAGTGCTGGGATTAAAGGCATGCACCACCATGCCCGGCTTAGATTATAAATTTATAAGAAGTTATAAAGCTAGTACAGTGGAGGTGTGTATACACTTCACTCAATAGTTACATATTAATGATTATAGAAATTTACATTGGTACAATGATTATAGAAATTTACATTGGTACATTGTTTGTATAGAGTTACATATTACTTACAATGTGTAGATGGATGTAACCACCATTGCAATCAAGATGCAGAACTATTATGTCTTCTTACAGCTTTCACTCATGCTACCTCTTTATAGGCTGCTCCTTTCTCTACCATCATCCTTCACCCTTTGCAACCTCTCTGTCTCCATATTTACAGTATTGTCATTTTAAAAATGTAGCCCACTGGTATAGGCTTCCTTGCAGGCTGTGAGACCCAAGGTTTGATCCTCTCCATCTCTCTCTCTCTCTCTCTCTCTCTCTCTCTCTCTCTCTCTCTCCTTCTCTCGCTCTCGCGCTCTCTCGCGCTCTCTCATCGCTCTCACTCTTGCTCTCACACACATCAAGAGTATATAATTTTTTAAATTAGCATTTCCCCCCACTCAAATCCATCTCAGTTGTGTATAGTTTCTTTTAGACAGACTATGTTACTTTTTTTTTAAATATTTTATTTATTCATTTTCAAGGAGAGAGAGAGAGAGAGAGGGAGGGAGGGAGGATGCACACCTGCACACCACACCAGGACCACCACCTTGTGGGTCTGGCTTATGTGGGTACTGGGGAATTGAACCCAGGGCCTTAGGCACTGGAGGCAAGTGCCTTAACCGCTGAGCCATCTCTCCAGCTCCCAGACTATGTTACTTTTAAAAACTGTTTTGGTCACTCTTTGTGTTCTATTTGCTAAATTTTAAGGGTTTGTTTGTTTGTTTGTTTGTTTGTTTTGTTTTTGTTTTTCTAGGTAGGGTCTCCTGGCCCTAGTATGTTGTTACTCAGGGGCATCATGTCTCTGGATATTCTCCCCCACCACGGCTCTTATAATCTTTCCGCCCCCTCTTCCACTCAGTTCCCTGGGTCGTGGTGGGTGAGTATTAAGGCTGCTTTAATGTTGAGAACTTCGGGGTCTTTGTGTCGAAAATTCTTGGTTTCTGTCTCACTGGGTTATCCTGTGTTGATTGAATGGCTGTGGCTGTGGGTTCCTTGTTCATCCCACCATTCTCTGCGGGGTTCCATATGGGTCCTCCATGGTATGACTGTGGTGGTTCATCTCTTGCCAGGAACTCAGCTATTGGCCTACGGTTGGTTGGTATGGTTAGATGGGCCACAGCTCTCTCGCTGCATCCTGAAAAATACAAACACAATCTCCATAGGAGAGTGAGATCAGTATATGTGAACAGATATACACAATTCTGGATTACCTAGATTCTATTTTCAGTAGCCTCTCCGTCAGTCACTTCCATAGTGCATCTTTTCTTGAGAGCCCAAGAGTCCGGGATCCAGTACATATTGCCCTAAATCCCCAGTTCCAGTTAAGGGCTCCCCCTCACTAAGTGGAATATTTGGCCGAATTTAAAAGCTGTTGATTGTCTCCCCCAGGCCTAGGCTCCTCCATTGTACAAGTGCTCCTTTCTTGATTTCGCTGTTCTCTCCCAGTAAGAGGTATGGTCAGCCTACTGTGTTTCATGCCAGTGGTTTCTGTTTGCTCCCACTGTTGTTGATCAGCTTTCCCTGGCAGCTTATGCAGTGCCTTCCAGCACTACACTAACTAACATCTGTGGGCTGGTTACCATTCTGGACCTCAACAGGTCTCTCGATGCTGATGGATAGCATTCTGTGGTTTCTTCAGCAACAGGGTTTTGCCTCAGACCTGGGGAGGGCTCTCAAGAGCTTTGACAGAATTCTATCTTGTTTTTGGAGCCTCATGGGTCACTTTGGTCAACAGCTCAGTGAGGGAAGGAACCGGTGACTGGGACCAGGGGTTGTCAGACTGTTTAGTGATTGTTTTTTATATTATATTATATGTAAATAACTGATTATAACCTATTGGTGTCAACATTTTACCAGTTTGAAGTTTAGAAATGGTTCTTTCTTTTAAATCCTTTTACTCTTCCTCATTTGTAATATATTTTCTCTATATCCATTGAGAACCACATTAATGTTACAGTTTTTACTTCAGACAGCTAAATTAATTTAGAAAAGAGAAGGAAAGTGTATTTGTCCATATTTTTGCTCTGTTCATATTCTTCTTTTTTCCTTCCTAATATTTTGACATCCCTTCTTTTATCATTATGTTTAGAGAATTTCTTTTTACTATTCTTCTTAAGTAGATTTTTTATGTTGTTTTCTTAATCTCAAAATGTCTTGATTTTCTTTTCACTTCTAAAAGATATTTACACTAAATATAGAATTCTCAGTTGACTATTTTTCTTTGACTCCATGACTTCTAATGAGAAATCCATTGTCTTTTACATTAGGTTGGTAATGTAGCATTTCTCTATTGCGGCTTTCAATAGATTTTTCTTTACATTTAATGTTTTATGTGTTTCAGTTTAGTGATGGTGGATGTTTTTTTAAATATAAATTTATTGTCCATAATGAGTTACATTATTTAGTGGGCAAACCATGAGTTGTTATCCCAAATTCTCCAATTCCCCCCTCCCCCTCCCTGATCAGTTGGATATCCTCCTCCGTGGGCTGTCTGTATTAGTCCTTGTGGCAAGGGATCCTGGATATCCTAGTACTCAGCCTGGTCTTCCTGGCCCAA
>PVHP010054998.1:0-10271 GCA_004024765.1 Zapus hudsonius | reverse complement strand
GATGGGCCACAGCTCATTGAGACGTGTTGCTGAATGGATATAAAGTTCTACTTTTGAAAAACAAAATTAGTTCTGGGCTGGAGAGATGGCTCAGCGGTTAAGGCACTTGCCTCCAGTGCCTAAGGCCCTGGGTTCAATTCCCCAGGACCCACATAAGCCAGACCCACAAGGTGGTGGCCCTGGTGCTCTCTCTCTCTCTATCTCTCTCTCTTTCTCTCTCTCTCTCTATCTCTATCTCTCTGCTTAAAAATGAATAAGTAAAATATTTTAAAAAATTAGTTCTGATGCTGGTGTACAGAGCTGGGGAAACTTCACATTACTGCACGATGACGTGAAAAGCTTAAGAATGGCAAAGTTTTATTACCATTTGTGTGTGAGTGTCTGGTGAAGGTCACAGGATCTTCCACCATGGTATTCTCACCACACTAGCTGTGTATTTTGGGGTTCTTGGGCTCCACCTCACACTGTCGTAGTACGTTGGGATTGCACACACTTGCACGACTGTGCATCTTGGCTCTGAACTCTGGTTGGCATCTCTCCAGCCCTACAAATTTAAAAACAATTAAACTCTCTCGAAAAAGAAACATTGCCTGTACATGGCCACCACCGAGTCCACTCCGAGCTCCAGGCGGCCTCAGGGCCAGGCGTGCCAGATCACCAGTGTCCCAGCTCTTCGTGTGAGGGTGTTGCAGACACCCCCAAGGAGAATGACATATCAAATGTCCCCAGAATCAGCTGTCTACTTTCCCGATCTGCTAGAGCAAAAGCAAAGGCCTTCGTCCCTGCGAGCTCACTGACACCCATGGAGAAGCCTCCTGGACAGATGGCTGAATGTTTCAGTCAGTGCGTGTGCGTGTGCATGTGTGCGTGCGTGTGCGTGTGTGCGTGTGTGTGTGTGTGTGTGTGTGTTTGTGTGTGTGTGTGTGTATGAGAATGCTCTGATGACTCCATAGGACATGACAGACGTTTCTGCGCTCACTTGGAAACATTCATCAGTCACTGTCTGCATGGTATCGGAATCAGGTCCCCTTGCGGCTCTCGTTCCCTCTGTTTGGCAGTTTGCTCCTTTTGGTCATCTTGTAGTGAGTCAGTGTTGCAGTCAGCTTTCTAGTTGCTGCCCAGAAAGAACCCAAACAAAGCGGCTTGTGGAGGAATGGGTTTATTTGGCTTACGGACTCGAGGGGAGACTCCATCCTGGCAGGGAAAACGATGGCATGAGCAGAGGGCTGGACATCACCTCCGCCACAGCACTGCAAAGAGCGGCAGGAAGGTGTGCCAAACACTGGCAAGGGGACGCTGGCTTAGAACCCCATAAGCCCACCCCCAACAACACAGCTCTAATGAGGTTCTAATTCCCGAATTGCCATCAGCTAAGGATCCATCTATCAGAACACATTCATTTGTTTATGGGGGACACCTGGATCAAACCATGACAGTCAGTATCCTCAGTCATATACCAAAGGGGATGTTGAATGCCCTCCGAGGAGGATCCCGGTGGATTGGGGACAGGGAGGAGGGAAATGGGAGTACCATCATAAGATTTGCTCCTACGATGTATCTAACGATGTCTAAGAAAGATACTGAAGAAGAAGAAGAAATGGGAAATGCTTTGGCTCACGTGCCCAGAGCCGGCTCCAGAGCGAATGACCCACAGCTGCCCACCAGCCAAATGCGAGGACCTGTGCCCACAGCGCCTTTCCCCGCAGGCTTCGGATTTGCCCCATCTGTGCGTCACCCAGACATGGAGCCCCAGCCGCGCTCACACTTCCCAAACCTCCCTCCAGACCCCCTGTCATACCCTCCCCCCCACCATCCTCTCGTCCTCAAATGACTGTCAGTAGACAACTCCCTGCTCAGAACCCCTGCCTCCAGCCTGCTCTCACACGTCTCCCACACCATCCTATTATGAATCCATCAAGAGGCTAATCCACTGATTTAGTCAGAGCCCTCCGATCTCGTCGACTCTGGAAGATTCTGGAAGACACACCAGAAGGGAGGCTTCACTGGTCGCTTGGCCGTTCGCAATGCAATCAAGCTGACAATGGAGAGCCACTGGCACACATCCCCCAGCCCCCAGACTAGGGCTCACAGTATAAACTCACTTGACCTCACTCACTTGTAAAGGCTCCTGCTTCAACAGCCACAGGAAAGGCATCCTTATCTACTGAGGCTGTTCCAAAACTCGCCTGAGAGGCCAGAGACAGTGGATAACACCAAACCCTGCAGGCGCTAATTTCCTACGCATAGGTATGATAAAGTTAAATCCATACTAGAGGGATGGTGAGGGATTAGCAGAAATAATTAGTAAACTAGAACCATTGAATAATACGTTATAAAAATTATATGAGGGCCAGGTGTGGTGGCACAGGCCTTAATCCCAGCACTCGGGAGGCAGAGGTAGGAGGATCGCTGTGAGTTTGAGGCCACCCTGAGACTACAGAGTGAATTCCAGGTCAGCCTGGGCTAGAGGGAGACCCTACCTCAGAAAACCAAATAATAATAATAATAATAAACAAATAATTTTTTTAAATTATATGAATATAGTCTCTTCTTCTCAGGATATTTTCTTATACCTTTAACTTTTCCTTGGCATAGCCTAATTACCCACATTGACTGCCCTTGTGTTTGGAAGCTCATTTCTGAAAAAACTATTTGTATTTATTTGCAAGCAGAAAGAAGCAAAAAGAAAGACAGAGAGAATGGGCGCCCCCAGGGCCTCCACCTGCTGCAAATGAACTCCAGACACATGCACCACTTTACATGGGTACTGGGGAACTGAACCTGGGATGTTAGGCTTTGCAGGCAAGTGCCTTAACCGCTGAGCTATCTCTCCAGCCCCTGTAGCTCATTTTAAGGGTATTAACAAGCATTGCAAGGCTAACACAGTGGGTCTGGTAACTGAGGGCCAGAGGAGGCTGGCAGGTGGGCATACAGGGTGGATACAGTAAGATGGCAATGGTCAGGGAAGATGTCATCATGCTAGAAGTGTGTGCAATTAAAACTCATGATTGTTTGTTTCTAGAATTTTCCATTTCATATTACCAGACTGTTGCCTGCAGAATGTGACTTGTAGGGAAGGGATACGAGGTTGATACATCAACATCTGAGTTGCTGGAACATAGCTCAGCCCATTGCAATGGTCATAACCAAACACACTGACACAGGTCTTTCTGTAAACCACTTTTATCTGTTTTCCCCATGAAGCAAACATGTCTATTTGTTTGAATGTGTCTTCCAAAGACATTAGGGAAATCTAGGCATAGTAAATTACAACCTTGCCTGGATCAAGTGATCCTTTTAGAAACTCACACAATAGGCTGAGTCATGGGATGATCACTTCTTTACTCATGGACCAAATCTGGCATGAAAAAAAAAGCCAAGTCCAGCCTCCCCATCACACCAAGTAAAAAACTATTAAGTACACAAGAAAACTGGCTTAACAGTCTGCTACAGATAGGTATAAAGCTTATTATAGCTGCACCGGCTTTTATGATAAAGTACATTCGAGCAAACCCCAGGAGGTAGACGGCTATAAGCCTGTGCTTCTGAATTCAGCTTCCAGGAAGCAATAGACACCATTAGTGGACAAAAACTGAACGAAGAGTGCTCTAATGTGAATTTTAAGATAGCAGCTGAAGGCTGAGAGGCAGCCACAGGGACTCCAGGCTTCCAGAGAAATGCCCACCTGGGCACTGCCTTTCACCCCCTGGACCATGGAGGGACTCTACCATTTAGCACTGCTGTGTGCTCAAGGCCTCCGGGGTACATCTAGGGCCCTTTCACACCTATGGGCGCAGAAGTTTTACTCCCAGCTTCTGGTCTTCTCCCCCGAGCATGAAGACCCCATCGAGCCCCTCAATAAGAGCTGAGCTTTTGACATCCAGCCCTCAATGGGAAGCCCTGGCAAGCCAAGAAGAAAAGAGCTTGTGAGTCTGAGGAAAAAGAAAAACACAGGCAAACTTCAGTTCAACCATTCAGTTCAGCTTTGGGAAGAATGGGTTTATTTTGGTCCACAGACTCATAGAGCTCCATGATGACAGGGAAAACGACGGCCTGAGCAGAGGGGTGGACATCACTCAACTGGTTGGATACTTCCCAGCAAAGGTTGTCAAAATGGGGCTGAGGAGATGGCTCAGTGGGTGACATGCTTACTGCACAAATGTGAGGACCTGAGTTCGGATCCCCAGAACCACGTAAAGCCGGAAGCAGTAGCGTGTCTGTAAGCCAGTGCACCTGAGGCAAATGGGGGCAGCGTGAGGAGACCCTGGAAGCTCATGGGCCAGCCTGGTGGACACAGATGTCATCATGAGAGACTGCCTCAAACAAGGTGGAAGGTGAGGACAGACACCAGAGGTGTCCTCTGACCTCCACTCATGTGCCTGTAGTCAATGAATATGCATAGAGACACATATGTGCAAATCAATATGTTTAAAAAACTATAAATGAAATCATTCAAGGATTGCATGAAAAAAATAAGGGTGGTCATCCAGAGTGACAGTCCTCATAAAGTTTCTTCGGTGTCTTGTTGAAGCTCATTTCCAAGAATCACCCTGTTTGTTTCAAGAGCCTTGGAGGCAGGACAGATTTCCACCTCCAGATGGCCAAGGAGGACAGTCAGGGAGCAACCTCAGACAAGATCATGGGCTCCAGCAGCAAAGCTAGAGGGTGGCCAACACTAAACCCTCCAAACTGCCATTAGACATGTTCACAAGACAGAGAGAGAGAGAGAGAGAGAGAGAGAGAGAGAGAGAGAGCACACTGTTGCAGTCAGTCCCTCATTGCTGGGGCAAACAGCTGACCAGACACAGCTTATGGGAGGAAGTCTACTTCAGGCTTACAAAATACAGAGGAAACTCCATCAGCGGCTGAAGAAGATGCTTACTTCCATGGATTCAAGCAGAGAGAAACAACCACAGCAAGCAAACACCAGCACCAGCAAGCACGAACCCCAGAGCGCAAACTGCTCTGAGCACACCTAGTAGGCTGGACTCAGACCTGCCCCCTGTGACACCTCTTCCCCAGTAGGGCTCCACCCACTGGAGACTCAAAATTCAAGCCTGAGTCTATGGGGCTGTACATTCAAACTACCACAGACACAAAGTAAGCCTCTGCTGCTCTTTTAAAAGGAAACTATTTTGTGTGCATGCCTTTTGTGATATTTTGATCCAAGTGTCCCCCACAAACGTATGTGTTCTGGAGGATCCGCCATCAGCTGTTTGGTCTCCATCTGATGGTAGTTTTGGAATTGGAACCTTGTTGGAGGTGTATTGTTGGGGGCGGGCTGATGAGGGTTAGAGCCAGCTTCCTCTTGGCCAGTGTTTGACACACCTTCCTGCTGCTGTTTGCAGTGCTGTGGAGGAGGTGATGTCCACCCCTCTGCTCACGCCGTCACTTTCCCTGCCATCATGGAGCTTCATGAACCCATGAGCCAAAATAAACCTATTCCTCCAAAAGCTGACTTTTGGGTCAGGTTCTTTCTGCACAGCAACGAGAAAGCTGACTGCAACACCTTTAGTCTCAGCACTCAGAAGGCTGAGGTAGGAAGGTCGCTGTGAGTTGGAGGCCAGCCTAGGAGTACAGAGTGAGTTCCTGGTCATCCTGGGCTAGGATGAGACCCTTTCTGGGAAACAAAAGAGAGAGAGAACAGGCACTGTGAGCAGCTCTGTCAGAAATGTAGGCAGACATTTTTGTTCCCTTCTATAATGTCAGAATCTACTGAATAACAGGTTATGGAGGTTTCATTGGCTACAGTTTTCCAGGCAATTCTGATTTCACTTGGTAGTGTGGTCACTAGGAATCACAATCTCTTCATTACTAACATTAACAACTTAGATCAAACATAACTGTAGCATAATAATACAGTGCATTAGTTACTTTCTCCTTGCTGGGACAGAATAAACCATGAAGAAAGGGTTATTTCAGCTTACAGTTCCAGGTAACAATTCATCATGGCGGGGAAGGCATGGTGGCTGGAGCTTGTGGCAGCTGGTCACATTCAGTCCACAGTGAGGAAGCAGAGAGTGATGAACGCTGTTGGTCAGCCAGCTCTCTCTTTTTAAACCACCGAGGACTCTGGCCCAATTAATCTCAATTAACTTCATCTACATAATCCCCCCCAGGCGATTTGAGGTCCCGTCAAGTTGACGATCAGTAAGCATCATCATATACCATAACCACAGGTACAGAAGGGGGTAAAGAGGCTGCAGGGCTCAAGCTGTCCTGGAACTGAAGACCCAGAACTGACACCAGTACAAGGAGAGTCTGCAGAGAACCAGATGGAAGTCTTATGAACACCCCCCAGGTACAGAGCTGTTCAGGTGTGGAGCTGTTGGGATGCAGGTGTGGATGACAGACCATTCAAGGGTCAGTTTGAGGTGAGCTGAGTGTCATGAGCAGGAGAAGCCACACCTGAGCTGGAGCCTGGGACAGAAGCAGAGCCCTTCACTGTAGGACTAGGGCAAGGCTCAGATCAAGTGACCTTAGAGTCCCAGGTGAGGGGTTCCCTCGGGCATGATGGCTGAGCTGGTATGCCCGCTGTTTCTGATATGAAGTGATGTGTTCACTGGTACCGTTATTTCCTGGCCCAGACTATCAGCTTGTGCCTCCTGGTGCGTGGGCAAACGGTGGGTGTTGACTCCTGTAAACAAGACGTATGGTTGTCTTTCTTGGCACCGAGGCTCAAAATGAAGCGAGTCTGGCCAAGTCTGTTGCTTTCTAAGATGGAGTCATTCAAGGCCAGACCCAACACAGAGTGACCAGGGCCAGGCTTAGCCTGGACTCTGTAGAAATCCCCAAGAGGGGGGAACATTCCCTGTCTGCTGTTTACAGGCCAGCTTCCTAGAAACAGGCAGAAGGCCAGCCTGGGGCCTCGAGAAGATCTGTCCTAGACTAGCACTGGTGGAAAGCCAGGCTGAGGGTGGACACCCAGCAGGTACAGGGTGCCAGCTTGTTGCTCTCTTGTGACGATGCTTGGAGCTCTATGGCACTCGACACCCTGCCTCGTTATGGCCCCGTGTCCATGGGTTCAGGGAAGGGAACTTGTCCGTTTGTATTAGTCACCTGTTTTGTTACCATAACAAAATACCTGAGGCAGCCTACTTACACAGAAAAGAGGTTTGCTTAGCTTACAGGGTTCGACATTCTAGGGCATGGAGCTGCCCTCTGCTAGTGTCTGGTGAGGGCCCTCCGAGCAAGTGACAATGATACGAGCACATATGTTAGCGGCCAGTTAAGCCACCAAATGTCGGAGCCTGAGAGGCTAGGGAGGGAAAGCTTTCACAACCCTCCGAGAGAACTCACTCCCAGAAGCCATTGTTCCCTCTGAGGGGAAGCATACCTCCAATGAACTATGGCCCCCCAATGGGGTCCATCTCCTCACACCACCACGCTGGGACCCAAACCTCCAACACATCAAATCTTGGGGTACAAACTGCATCCAGACCCCAGCACCACTGCCATCAAGCCGCTGAATGTGGACCCTGGAAGGGCAGCCAGGAAGGGCGACTCCAGGAGGACATTAGGCGAGCAGCCTCAGGTGCGTGGGAGCAGGTGAGGAGCCAAGGTCTAGTCAGGTGGGAGCTAGTGGAGGGGCCAGCAGCTGGGCTCCTGGGTGGAATTCAAGCAACACAGGTGGTCACAGGTGACAACACTGAAATGGGCCTGAACACATGCCCTGACCCCAGATCACATTGCACACAATGTCCGGTCCTCCAGCAACAGCCCAGCGATGGAGCGCCTTTCCGATTCCCATGTTCCCCCACCAGGCACCAAGCTACAGCCCCAGGGCTCCTGTCACTACAGAGGCTGTATCTCTTCCCTCCACCTGAGATGGAGATGTGTGACAGGTTAGGCTTTGTCTGTCGCCTGTGCTGTGTATATCTGAGGGTCCCAAAGACCTTTCTAGGTCACCCACGATGAAAAATCCATCTTCCTAATAAGACTAAGATGTTACCCAGCTCGTTTGTTCATAGTCCCTTCAAGTTCACCAGCATCTGGAAAACATGCATTCTTCAAATGACAATGCATCCAAGTTACCAGATGGATGACGGGCTGATGCCAGGGATAAAAACACGCCCATGTGGCCCAGGAGGGTGAGAAACATAGCCCAGCCCAGCCTAGTCAGGCCCAATCCTCGAGTTCTCCAGGCTGTGAGAAGTAAATGTTGACCATTGTCTGTCCCAAAGTTCTGCACTTGTCCAAAGCATCACTCATTCCCACAGTCTGTGGAGAACTATGCCCTGCACCTTCTCGGCACAGTGCCAACAACCGTGTCTGGTGGCACGGGCAGACTTTATGGTTGCCCACCTCAGAGCCCCAAGCAGTCTGCAGGCATCACAGCTTGGAGAGAGGATGCTCCAGACCATGCTGAGCCTGGCCCAGGCTGACACCACCAGCTCCCCACATGTCACCTGGCTGCCCACACACAGGTGCCTCACTTGCAGAGGCGGGTCCCCATGGCTCCAGCTGTGTTGAGAGACCCCCAGAGACCGTCACGTGTCTGAGACAGAGAAACAAAACACAGTACAAACCCGCTGGAGTCCACACCTCAACACTCACTGGCTGTCCTCCCTGAGGCTGCACCCCAGACCTTGAGTGGCAGTGGGATCTCATGATGCCAGGCGGTCACCTCACAGCAGATGCTCAAAGTGCCTGTGGGCTCTAGGCACACAGTCTTGTACCCTTGATTATTTCTCCTTCAATCTGATGCTCTCATCCCAGACTCCAGGGGAAAGAACCAGCGTCTGACATCCCTACACTTGGAACCTAGTGGCCTTGGTTAATATTTCCTGAATGAGTCAGAGGAGGTGTTTGCTGGAACACACTCACACTAGCATGGCAATGACTGATACTCACCTTTTCCTGGGAGCAACTATTGACAGGGGAGGGGCCCCCCTCCAAGCAAGCAGGTGAGGCAGGGCTCTGGGGAGGAGGAGGCCTACAAAGGAGGGCAGACAGGAGCCACTAGTTCCAGATTTCTCAGGACAGTCAGCTTCATTCTCCACATACCCAAAGCCACCTGATTGGAGGGCCATCGTGGTCCTATTGGGACAAATTTCTAGATGGAAACTTCCCTACGTCATCAACCAGACTTCACAGGTGAGTCCTAACTGCTTGCTGACTGGCACTGCTTCAGAGAGAGCCTCGATCCTGCCTCTCACTCCCCATTGGCGGTTCACACAGACTAATTAACAAACCAGCAGGGCAATTAGATCACGACTGTTCACCACTGTGAGCACGTGAACCAGGGGCTGTCATGCCCATGTCCCTGGACAGCCTGCCTCCCCTACCCCATGCTGGGCTGGCTCCAGCTCCCAACTCTGCCCTCATAGCTCCCCTCAGCCCCCAGCCTGCCCAGGAACCCTGCCCGGCTCCTTCCAACCTCAAGGCTCTAGGCGTGAGACTGTCTCTACCATCATCTCTCCTTTGTGCCCCAGCACTTGTCTCTACCCTCATCACCTAAAGAGGTCACCTACCTTGGCCCATCGAGAAAGACTCCATTTGCTATGAGACACGTGGGCAGATCCTTCGGAGATGAAGGACTGTTCCTTATCTTGCTCTTGGGAGCTAGACTCACTCAGAGTCTGAATCCTGACAAACGACGCATCCTTCAGGGCCTGTGTTCAAGCCTCAGTGGAGAGTCACCCTGGGAAGGAGCAGCGGCAGGGGGAGGCCGTCAGGAAGTGTGGCCCGCACTTTTCTTCATTAATTTCCATTCATATAGCAATGGCGTGGCCACCAATCCCACAAGCAGAAATCACCTATCCGTAGGCCCTGATTCTGCTCAGCACTCTGTGAGCGGCTCAACACACTCAAGACAGCAGAACATTGCAAGTTCCTGAGCAGTGAGGAGAATGATCAAAAGCTGTCCCCCCCCCAAAAATAAATAAAACCTTTAACCGGGTGTGGTGGCCCACGCCTTTAATCCCAGCACTCGGGAGGCAGAGGTAGGAGGATCGCCGTGAATTCAAGGCCACCCTGAGACTACAGAGTGAATTCCAGGTCAGCCTGGGCTAGAGCGAGACCCTACCTCGAAAAACCAAAATAAATAAATAAATAAATAAAAGCTGTCATCTTCCCCGAAGCCAGCTCAGAAATAGCTTCTCTCACACACGCACAAACAGGCACGTACGTGTGAGCACGTGCACAGACACGTGCCTGCCTGCACACGGTCACTCCACACTTGGCCTTCCACTCCCATTTCCACACACAGGCTCAGGAGTCTGCCAGTGATTTTATTTACGTAACAAAACAGTTCCCCCACCCATGGCTGG
>PVHP010054997.1:0-10284 GCA_004024765.1 Zapus hudsonius | reverse complement strand
CTGGAAGACTTAAAAGAATTTATGAACTTGCTGCAAATATCCCAAAGCAGATGCTGACATGAAGCAAGCTGACAGAGGTCAATAAAGGCTCTTAAGAAGGGGAAATGCAAAAAAGAAAACACAAAACCTCCTGGTAGGACTTTAAAGGATATCACAGCAAATATCTTAGGCATCCATGAGAACGAGCTCTGGAAGCCTCTGTAAAGAAAAGAGCTATTATTTCTCAGCACCCACATAACCATCCTGTCCTCCCAGCCCTCTGCAGAGCTCATGTTAAGGGTCCCGAGAGGCTCCGTGCTTCAGCAAAGTCTCTAGGGGAAAGTACTTGACATTGAGGTGAGTTCTGCTTCCTTCGGTCTGGTCTCTTTACATGTCTTACTGGTTTCCCCATCCCACAAGTAACCTTACTTCTCTGTGCGACCACCAGCGTTGTTCTCCTTCTAGAAGGAACACAGAGCAAAGACATATTTCGAGGATTGAGGACGTATTATACTACTCAATTTGGACTTGACTTGTGGCTAAATTAAAGACCTTTATGATTAGAGAGCAGGAAAGAAAATGTCTTAAAGACAGAGTTGCTATTCAGTAATTGGGTATCAGGTTTCCCTTCATGTACTGGGGTTAACGTGAAAGCATTCAATTCTAAATAATTCAGCTAGACAAGTTTTGAATTCCACAATACACTGAATTCTCACCTCAGTGCCATGCAGTGTGCAAGCCTTGGAGGCCGTAAGGGTGATGGCAGATTCCTAGATCTAAGGAATCCTTCCCTGAAGGGCTGGGAGATTACTCAGTGGTTAGAGTTGCTTGCTTGCAAAGCCTGATGATCTGGGTTCGATTCCCCAGTGTCCACATAAAACCGGATGTACAAAATGGTGCATGGGTCTGGGGTTCCTTTGTGGTGGCTGGAGGCTCTGGAACACTCATTCTTCCTCTCTCCCTCTCCCCCTTTCTCCTTCACCTTCTCCTTCTTTTTCTCTCCTGTTCTGTCTTTATTTTGTCTCCACTCTCCCCTCACAAATAAATAAATAAAACTATTTTTTTTTAAAAAAGAAGGTAATAAGCCCATAACCTTTGCTGGGCTTCTGTGAGAACTGAGTGATATAAGATTCCGATTCTCATTCCTGAAGAATATGGTGTGGGGGTGTGCCTTTTGAGATAAAGAACTTTCGAAAGCTACAGTAGAAATAAAAAAGAATTTAGGGATTTATGCGCGGAAATCCAACAATCGTGCTTTACTTATGCACATTTTTTCACAGTGCATGAAAATGTCTATTTTCCATTATAAAAATAGAATCTAAGGATTATATTTCTGTCGTAGTTTGATAATAAACTCTCTCCCAGAATGCCTGTGTGCTGGTCCTCAGCTAGTGACACTTTTCAGAGGCGCCTGACTAATAGATTAGTCCATTGACGAATTTCTTACTGTGGAAACTGTGGGAAGTGGGGGCTGAGTGGAGGAAGTGAGTGAGTGAGGAATAGAGATCTTGTGCCCAGTTGGTTCTTCTATTTGGCCCTCGGCTTCCTGACCATGGCTGGGGACAGCTGTGTGGTCTCTAAGGGCATCGGATCCAACACAGACCATCATCCTTTCAGGGAAGTTTGTAATCACAGTCCTCTGCCTAGAGCTCAGAGAGTAAATCTAGACATTCCAAAATTCCTATAATTATGTGATTTAGGAGAAACTATTAGTGCAAACCTCACTTTTTTGTTTGTTTTTTTGTTTTTCCAGGTAGAGTCTCACTCTAGACCAGGCTGACCTGGAATTCACTATGAAGTCTCAGGGTGGCCTTGAACTCATGGTGATCCTCCTACCTCTGCCTCCCGAGTGCTGGGATTAAAGGCGTGAGCCACCATGCTGGGCTATGTTTGTTTTTTTGTTTTGTTTTTGAGGAGAGAGCCTCCTGGCCTCCAAGTGCTGGGAGCACAGGTGTGTCTCCAGGTGCTGGGAGCACAGGTGTGTCTCCAGGTGCTGGGAGCACAGGTGTGTCTCCAGGTGCTGGGAGCACAGGTGGGTGCCTCTGGACCTGCTTCACATTTGTTTGTCTAAACTTAGAGATGTAACAATAATAACCCAGAATCTTCTTGGTTTTAACATCAAAAATTCCCCCAGGGGAAAACCAATTTTGACCTTGAATAACAGAAAGAGACAGAGAGGCCCAGGGCTATAACTCAGTTGGTAGAGGGCTTACCCAGCATGCACCAAGCCCTGGGTTAGACCCCCCAGCACCTCACAAAACCTGGCATGGTGGTATATGCCTGCAACCCTAGTTCTTGGGAGGTAGAGACAGAAGGAGCAGAAGTTCAAGATTGTCTTTGGCTACATAGCAAGTTCAAGGCCAGCCTAGGAAAGACAAAGTGCTCAGATGTGAATTTTGCACTAGAATTTCTTATCTCTGGGCAAGCCTCTAGCTAGCAAGTCTCACAAGCTTACTCTCGAGACTGCGCAAGAATACAGGCAGACAGGGAAGGGTGAGACACGTCTTGTCATTGATCCAAGTGCAGCAACTTTTACTGGCTAAGGGTTTGATTCCCCCACATGGCAAGACAATCTGTGTGATGAATTTGCAGTTCTAATTAAAACTCCCCAGAGTCACTTCTTAAATTCTTCACCCCAGTTCAGCTTCAGGCAGCCTCCGGGTTTAAAGAGACTTGCAGCGCTTCTGTAAGGCTGATGGAGAAGGCTCTTGTCAACTGTACGTTCCATACACAGGCTAATGGCAGATCAAGTCAGATGGAATCATACTGCAGAGAACTCTGAGCTACCGCCAGCCCTGCACATACAGGAGCTGATATTTGCTAACTGAACAAGGGTGTCACCAGGCTGGGGAGATGGTTCCATTGATCAAGTGCTTGGTGTGTAAGCATGAGGATCTGAGTTTGGATCCCCAGATCCCATGGAAAATTCCAGGTTTGGTGGCAGACACATTGTGGTAGTTTGAATAAAGTCGCCCAATAAAATTTATTATAATTGTGTTTATTAAAGTGTTAATTGTCTCCAGGCTCTGGCTGGAAGAAGTGTCACTTTGGCCTAGCCTCCTGGGGACTGGGCCTTTCTAATTTGGATGCAAAATACTAAGAATAAATATGCAAAAGAAAAGCGGGAACCTGGTCTGGCAGTTCTGCATTTTGTGAATTAGAGTGTGTTACAGTGTGCTTGCTGTTTCTCTCTCTGCTTGCTTCTGTAAAAGGGGGCCAGTCTTCTTTCCTTAACTTCCCCTGGATCTGATAGTTTCAATAAATACCTTCCTCCCCAAAATTGTGCCTGGTTTGGAGATTCATCCCAGCGACGTGTGGCTGACTACAACACACCTGTAGTCCTAGTGCTGGGAAGGAAGAGGCAGGGGAGCCTTGGGACTTGATGGCTACCTAGTCTGGCCAAATCAGCGAGATCCAGGTTCAGTGAGAAACCTTGCTCCTCCCCCACCCCCAAATGCTGTGGAGAGGGATTGAGGAGGACCCCTAACATTGACCTCCAGTTTCCACGTGCATTTCCCCCCAAATACACCTGCCCACACACATACATACACCCAGACACATATACAAAAAAAAAGGACAAACTAGTGGAGAGGCCACCAAGTTGAAAAACACACACTTCCCCTCTTCTCTGGAAGTTCATGTCTCATAGAGCACAGAGACACATTGCTGACTGCTCACAGGGCAGAGGCACTGGGCCGTATTTCTGTCCTGATCTCAGTTCCACTGGGAGAGTTCCCAAGGTCATGGTCATGGACACATTGTTGAAGTGGTAAGCCCTCTGAACTTGCTCAGGTCATTTCCATCTGCTCACCCAATAATGGTTTTTTGTTGATGTTTGTTTTGTTTCTCTCACTCTCTCTGCCTCTCTCTATCTCTCTCTGTCTCTGTCTCTCTCTTTCTCTCTATCTCTCTCTGGGTGACATAGTCTCACACAGCCCAGGCTGACCTTGAACTCACTATGTAGCCAAAGACGAGCTTGAACTTACGATCCTCCTGTCTCCCCCTCTTGAGTGCTAGGCTTACAGGCCTGTCAACATGCCCCGTTTAGGTGGTGCTGGGTATTGAACCCAGGGGTTCATGCGTGCTAGCCAAGCACTCTACCAACTGAGCTACATCCCATTATCTTGCAATCGTTAACTTTGAACCCTTCGTATGTCAAAGTATCTCACTCCTGCCCTGCCTGGTCCTGGATGCTGGTTTTTAGCCTCTTGTAGCAAGCAGGGGACTGGTTACTTTGGTTGGAACTCTTAACCTTGGCATTGCATCAACAGACCTTTGAGATGGACAACATTGGCATCAGTGAGAACGTAAAAGCTGAACAAGCTGGATGGCATGGCACCAAATGATTACAGGCACCAAATAAGCATTTTATTTTATTTTACTTTATTTTTTTGTAAAAAGAGAGATAAAGAGAAGACAGACACAGAGAGAGAATGGGCACACCAGGGCCTTCAGCCACTGCAAATGAACTCCAGACGCCTGTGCCACTTTGTGCATCTGACTTCACATGGGTACTTGGGAATCGAACCCGAGTCATTAGGCATTGCAGTCAAGCACCTTAACCACTGAGCCATCTCTCCATCCCCCATTAAGTCTTCTCTCTCTGTGTGTGTTTCTTACTCTTTAGAATTGGAGTCCTATTCCCTAGCCAAGGATCAAATGCATCTGTGTTCTCAGCACACTCTGGGAATAATCCCAGTGTGTAATCAAGGATGTCTGTCTCCTTGTGCTTTGTTCTCACTACTGTTTTGCTGGATGAAGATGTTCGGTGCCTTGGCCACACGGGGGGACCAGGTCCTAGCACACGACGAGCTGGTGGACACTGGACCAAGATTAGGAGGTAGAAAACTGTTGTTGTCAGCTTTCTAGTTGCTGCCCAGAAAGAACCCGAGCAAAAGCGGCTTGTGGAGGAATGGATTTATTAGGTTTACGGACTGGAGGGGAGACTCCATCCTGGCAGGGAAAACGACGGCATGAGCAAAGGGTGGACATCACCTCCGCCACAGCACTGCAAACAGCGGCAGGAAGGTGTGCCAAACACTGGCAAGGGGATGCTGGCTTGTAACCCCATAAGCCTGCCCCTGACAACACAGCTCCATCGAGGTTGTAAAACCCAAACTGCCATCAGCTGAGGATCGATCAATCAGAACACATTCATTTGTTTGTGGGGGATACCTTGATCAAACCATGACAAAAAGTAAGGAAAATAACATCTAACTACCCAGCACTTGTGAGGTCCAGGTAGGAGGATAAGTACTTCAATGTCAGTCTCAGCCATGAGGTGAGTTCAAGGCCAATCTGGGTCACATAGACCCTATATCCATCCAACAAACAAAGACATGAACCGTGGTGGTTTATATGGATTGTCCTCGTGACAGGTCCTAGAATCACCTGTGGGGGATTATCTAGATTAGGTGAGCCTCTGTGTATGTATGTAAAGGATTACCTTGATTAGGTTAATTGAGATGGAATGCTTCACCTTTACTGTGGATGGATCCATTCCGTTCCCTGGAGAACGTATGCGGTGAGAGCTGGCTGAACAGCTGCATTTGTCTCTTTCTACTTCCTCCCTGCTGACGTGAGGATATGATGCGGGTTTCCTGCCTGCCATGCTTTCCCCTCCATCATGAACTCCACTCTCTGAAACTGTAAGCTGAAACGAATCCTTCCTCCTCCCTTCAACTGGTTTTCCTCAAGTATTTTGTCTCAGCAATAGAAGTTGGATAATACTCAAAACACAAATATTGGGCTGGAGAAATGGATCAGCGGTTAAGGCACTTGCCTCCAGTGCCTAAGGCCCCCGGTTCAATTCCCCAGGACCCACATAAGCCAGACCCACAAGGTGGTGGCCCTGGTGCTCTCTTTCTCTCTCTCTCTCTCTCTCTCTCTCTCTCTGCCTGAAAATGAATAAATAAAATATTTTAAAAAACACAAATATCTAACTAAGAATCTATCAGGCCAGCCATGGAAGGTCATACCCATGATCCCATCACTCAAGTGACAGAGACAGGAAGTTCACAGCCAGCATAGTCACCAAGTGAGTTCCAATACAGCCAAGGGTACATGGTGTGACCCTGTCTCAAAAGCCCAAAACCAAGCAAAAGAAAGAGTCTGGTCTGGACAAAGCATGGGCTTGCCGGGTTGCGCATATAGAAGTGGGATTCTTTGTGTTTTATTTTTGTTTTTTTTTTTTTTTATTTGTAAGTAGAGAGATAGACAGACAAACTGACAGAGAGAAAAGTAGCATGCCAGGGTCTCTTATCCCTGAAAATGAACTCCAATTGCATGTGACACTCTGTGCATCTGGCTTTTTACATGGGTACTGAGGACTCGAACCAGGGCCTTTAGGCTTTGCAAGCAAGCACCTGAACCACTGAGCTATCTCTCCAGCTCCTGTTTTATTTCTTTCTTTATTTTTTTAAGACAGAGTTTCACTCTGTAGCCCAGGCTGACATTGAACTCACCATATATCCTATGCGGGCCTCAAACTTGCTCAAACTGGCTCAGCATCCTGAGTGCTGGATAACAGCTTGTAGTAATGATGGTCAAGGTCACGAAGGAGCAGGTGGCAAACGAACTTGAATGCCAATGGGAAGCTTGCCATCTCCAGCCACTGCCAACGAACTCCAGATTCACACTACACCTTGTACACCTGGCTTATGTGAGTACTGGGGAATCGCACCTGGGTCCTTAGGTTTTGCAGGCAAATGCCTTAACTGCTGAGCCATCCCTCCAGCTCCTGAGAGTAACTTTGGAAAGGCTTAAGCGTGTAACTCTGCTAACGTTAACGTTTATGAACCATTGTGAGGCGGAGCAGACCAGAATGGGACACACACAGTGCAGAGGCCTGATCTAGGACCATGAACGGGCAATGAGGCATGTGTGCTCCGGAGTTCCTTCTTTCTATTGACTTATCCATCTCTCTACCTGTCCATCTGTCTTTCACCTCTCATCTATTTGACCTCAAAGCAGAAAGGACACTAGATGAGGTAAGGAGATGAGGCCGGGCGTGGTGGCGCACGCCTTTAATCCCAGCACTCGGGAGGCAGAGGTAGGAGGATCGCCGTGAGTTCAAGGCCACCCTGAGACTACAGAGTGAATTCCAGGTCAGCCTGGACTAGAGTGAGACCCTACCTCGAAAAAAAAATGTTTTATAGTTATATAAACACCATAAATAGGATTGACTTCGGCAAACATGGTATAAAATTTGCGTGTATGTGTCCCTTCCTCTGGGACTGGATGGCTTGATGCGTCTTGTAAGGAGTTTTCTTTTTCCTTTGAGGTTTTACAAGTTCTTTTCAGTTGGGAAAAGCAGCCGCCTCTTGTGGAAACAACGCCATAGGAACTGCTGCGGGTTTTGGCTGTGGGGACGTAGGCGTTGTTGTGTATTTCTGTAATTTTTCAGGGATATGTAACTTGCCTATAAAAATATGCCTGTGGGCTGAATCTTGGCACCTAACTTAGCAGGAGAATATTTTTAGTAAGATCTGGATGTTTCAAAGAGTAACACATAGGTAAGCTATTTGTAAAAACTGGGTGACAAAAAGCATTGGTTGTTGTTACCACCTTTTTCAAAAATGTGTTTGGCCACAACGAAATATCAAATTACAAAAAAAAATTTTTTTAAATAACATTTGAGAAGCAAGGATCTGGGTGAGCCCTTTGCTAGCTCATCCTGTCATGGAAAACAACCAGCTCAAATCCTTCATTTGGAAACTGGTGATATACACGGCTGGACTTTGGGGGGCTAAGAACTTTGGGGGGGCTAAGAACTTTGGGTATAAGGCGTGTCCACAGCCTCTGCAGTCTTGACCTGAGTTACCATGGACAGTAGGGATTTGGGGTTCTCCTTTCAGTCCCCCTTTTCCATCCATTCAGCTAGCTTAGAAGGTATCCCCAGAGAATGTTCCGGAAGTCGTGCTTGGTCTTAGAAGTCTGTAAGAACTGGAGGACGGTGTGGTTGTGTGAGAGGCTGTTGTAACTTAGAGGAGAGGATGGACAGTGCAGACAGGTGCTGGGGTGCTGGCTCAGTGGGCGCAAGCATGAGGACCTGGGTTTGGAGCCCCCAGTTCCTGGGTAAAATGCTGGGTGTGGGGTGTGCTACTATAATCCAGCGCTGGGAGGCAGAGATAGGAGCATTCCTGGCCTTGCTGGTTAGTAGAATCCGTGAGCTCCAAGTTCAGTGAGACCTCGTCTAAAGAACAGGCTGGAGAGAGATGGAAGATCCCCGATGTGGACCTCTGGCCACCACATGCACACGCACACATGTACACATGGACCCGCACACAGAAGAATGCACGCACACACACGCATATACTATGCACACATACATTTATTATATATGTATATCAGAAAAGAAAAATGTTTCTTTTCCCTCCTCTTTTCAAAAGTATGTCTAAGTGGTTGGCAGAGTTAGGATTTCACAGAGGTGCTTGAGTGACCCGTCATGTTCTCCAGAGAGTCAGGTTCTACAAATCTCTGGGATTGTCTACCCTCTGAATGACTCACCCTGCACCTCAAAGGATGGAGACACAGGGCCTCTTGAACCATCTCCTAGCGCCTCAACTGCTACCAATAAGGGCCCAAGAGATCACTGACCACTCAGTCATCTATCCAGCTAAGCATTTATTGTGCACCAACTGTGTGCAGAGCCTAGAGAAACATGAACAAAAATGATGGCTCTTAGCTGTCTGGAGTTTTAAATAAAAAGGACTTTGTTGGACAGATCATGTTTATTATTTTTTTACTAAAAATACTACTGTGACGAAATCCTCATGGTTGAATTATTTTGCACGGTATTATTATTTTTTAAATTTATTATTTTATTTATTTTTTAAAATCTTCCTTTATTCATTTTCAAGCAGAGCGATGCAGAGAGATAGAGAGAAAGAGAGAGAGAGAGAGAGAGAGAGAGGGAGAGAGAACCAGGGCCACCACCTTGTGGCTCTGGCATATGTGGGTCCTGGGGAATTGAACCCGGAGCCTTAGGCACTAGAGGCATGTGCCTTAACCGCTGAGCCATCTCTCCAGCCCTATTTTTGTTATATTATATATTATATAATATTATATAGTTATTTTGCATCGATATATTGTTTTAGAATATGTCTTTAGAATATTTGAGTCAGTTTGATAATCTTAGAAATTATTATAAAACGGGCAACTCATGAGACATAGCTAGAACTCAGTGGACTATTGGCTTATTATCAGTAAGAAGTAGATGATTCAAAAATATGAAAACAGGCTGGGGAGATGGCTCAGTGGTTAAAGGTGCTTGCTTACAACCCTACCAGCCTGGGTTCCATTCCTCAGGACCCATGGAAAGTCAGATGCCCAAAGTGGTACACAAGTAAGAAGTTCGTTTGCAGAGGTAAGAGTTGGTACACCCACATTTCTCTCTCAAATAAATAAATAAAAATATTTAAACAAAAAAAAACTCAAAAATGTAAAAGTTTGTGAAAGAAATACACACAGTTGACTTAAAAACTCCAGCAACCGTGGTGATGGTTCAGTGAATAAGGGTTCTTATTGGACTCGAGTTCAAGTTCTGCCTCAGCCCTCATGGAAAGGCTGGGAATGCCTGCAGGTAACCCGAGCTCTGAGTAAACAGAGTCAGGAGGATGGCGAGGGCCTGCTGGTCAGCCAGCCTAATGGAACAAAGGGAGCCAAAGAGATGAAAAGCCTAATTAAATCAGGCAGTTTCAAAAACAGCTACCTGCAGATCTTAATAGGATCTGACAGTTTTGTGACAATTGGGGTCTTTGGTTCAGGGAAGGCCTTGTGTTCAGTGTTGCGCTCTGTGTGCGGCCTGAGATGGTCCCACAGTTAGTGTGTCCCCAATGTGACTCAGCCTGTATCTGCAATCCTTAAAACTCCAGCAAACTCACTGAATTCAGGATTGCAATTATCTTAATTGGCACAGGACTCAGTTCTGCTGGGATGCAGGAATTTCACTATTAAAACTGGGACAATCACAGGCAAATCAGGGTGCTTGGTCATCATAGAGAGCTGACTTTAGACACTGATGGGTCATCAGGTGTCCCCCACAAACAAATGAAGGTGTTCTGAATGATCGATCCTCAGCTGATGACAGTTTGGGTTTTACAACCTCGCTGGAGCTGTGTTGTTGGGGGTGGGCTTATGGGGTTATAAGCCAGCTCCCCCTTGCCAGTGTTTGGCACACCTTCCTGCCGCTGTTTCCAGTGCTGTGGCAGAGGTGATGTCCACCCTCTGCTCATGCCATCATGGAGCTTCCCCTTGAATCTGTAAGCCAAAATAAACCCATTCCTCCACCAAAGGGAAAAAAAA
>PVHP010054996.1:0-10282 GCA_004024765.1 Zapus hudsonius | reverse complement strand
TTGCCAGTATTTGGCACACCTTCCTGCCGCTGTTTGCAGTGCTGTGGCAGAGGTGATGTCCAGCCCTCTGCTCATGCCATCGTTTTCCCTGCCAGAATGGAGTCTCCCCTCGAGTCCGTAAGCCAAATAAACCCATTCCTCTACAAGCCACTTTTGTTTGGGTTCTTTCTGCGCAGCAACTAGAAAGCTGACTGCAACAATGGCTAACCTCAGAGTTATAACTTTAAATGTAAATGGGCTCAACTCTCCAATAAAAAGACAAAGGATAGCAGGTTGGATCAGGAAAATGGACCCTTGCATCTGCTGCCTTCAAGAAACACACCTTATTGCTAAAGACAGTACCCTACTGAGATTAAAAGGGTGGAAAACAATTTTCCAGGCACGTGGGAAAAATAAAAAAGCAGGTGTGGCTACTCTAATATCTGACAAAATAGACTTTAAGCCAACAGCAATAAAAAAGGACGATGACGGCCACTTCCTACTCATCAAGGGAACAATACAGCAAGAAGACATCACTATACTAAATATGTATGCACCAAATTCAAGGGCCCCTCAGTTCATTAGGCATAAATTACTCAAAAGCAAAGCAGATATAAATGCCAACACCATCATAGTAGGAGACTTTAACAATCCACTGTCATCCCTAGACAGATCATACAAACAACAGACAAGCAGGGAAATCAAGCTGCTAAATGGCACCATTGACAAACTGGGGATAACAGACATCTACAGAACATTTCACCCCAAGGAAACAGATTACACATTCTTCGCAGCAGCGCATGGAAATTTTTCCAAAATTGACCATATACTAGGTCATAAATCATCCCTCAGCAAATTCAGAAAGATCAATGTAATCCCCTGCATCATATCAGACCACAACGCATTAAAGCTAGAAATTAACAATGGGAGAGGGTCCAAAAATTTCAATAGATATTGGCGACTGAACAACTTCCTCCTGAACAATGAATGGGTCAAACAAGAAATCAGACAGGAAATCCAGAACTTCCTAAAAACAAATGATAATGAGAATACATCCTTTCAGAACTTGTGGGACACAATGAAGGCAGTTCTAAGGGGGAAATTCATTGCTCTAAATGCCTTTATAACAAAGACAGAGAGGTCTCAAATCAACCAACTATCCTCATACCTAAGGTCATTAGAACAGATGGAAAAATCCAACCCTAGGAACTCGAGACGCAAGGAAATAATTATGATCAGAGCTGAGATTAATGACTTGGAAACAAAGAAAATGATTGAAAAAATACGCAAATCAAAGAGTTGGTTCTTTGAAAAAGTCAATAAGATCAACAAACCTTGGCCAACTTAATCACACGAAAAAATAAGAAGGCCCAAATTAACAGAATATAAAATGAAAAGGGTGAGATCACAACAGATCCTGAAGAGATTAGATGTATAATCAGGTCATACTTCCAAAACTTCTACTCAACAAAATTAGAGAACCTAGAAGAAATGGATAAATTCCTGGATACCTACCAACTTCCAAATCTCAGACCAGAGCAGATGAACACCCTAAACAATCTAATAACAATCACAGAGATTGAATCAGTAATCAAGAACCTTCCCAAATGGAAAAGCCCAGGTCCAGATGGTTTCTCAGCTGAAAGCTACCAAACCTTAATCACAGAAATGAAGCCTCCCTTTTGAAGCTTGTCAGGGACATAGAAAAAGAGGGTAGGCTCCCAAACTCCTTTTATGAAGCTACCATCGCTCTAATTCCCAAACAAGGCAAGGTTGTAACAAAGAAAGAAAACTACAGACCCATATCCCTGATGAACTTGGATGCAAAAATCCTAAACAAAGTCCTAGCAAACCGAATACAAACCCATATCAAGTCTATAATTCACCCTGACCAAGTCGGCTTCATCCCAGGGATGCAGGGATGGTTCAACATATGGAAATCGATAAATATAATTCACCACATTAACAAACTCAACAGCAAAAACCACATGGTCATCTCAATTGATGCAGAGAAGGCTTTTGACAAATTCAACATCACTTCATGTTCAAAACCCTGGAAAGAATAGGCATAGATGGACTATACCTCAAAATGATATAGTCAATATACAGATCTCCTATAGCACAAATCTTCCTCAATGGGGAATGACTCAAGGAGTTCCCCCTCAACTCAGGAACAAGACAGGGATGTCCACTCTCACCACTGCTATTTCACATAGTGCTTGAAGTTCTAGCCCAAGCAATAAGACAAGAGAACAGCACAAAAGGGATACAAATCAGAGAGGAAGAAATCTAACTATCCCTCTTTGCAGATGACATGATCTTATATACATCAGTTCTAAAGAACAGTATTAGTAATCTCCTGAAGGTGATCAATGCCTTCAGCAGAGTGGCAGGATACAAAATTAACACACAAAAATCAGTAGCCTTTCTATATACAGAAGACAAACATTCGGAAAAAGACATCAGAGAAACTGTCCCATTCTCTTTATCCGCAAATAAAATAAAATACCTGGGAATATCACTAACCAAGGTGGTGAAAAACTTATATAAGGAAAATATTGAAACACTCAAAAGGGAAATAGAGGAGGATGTGACGAGATGGAAAGACATTCCATGCTCATGGTTAGGGAGAATCAATATAGTAAAAATGGCAATCCTGCCAAAAGCAATCTACAGATTCAACGCAATGCCAATAAAAATCTCAACCTCCTTCTTCACAGACATTGGAAAAAATAATCTCAAAATTATTTGGAAGGGTAAGAGACCTCGAATAGCTAAAACTATTCTGAGCAGAAAAAAATTACACAGGAGGTATCAATATACCTGACTTTAAAACATACTACAAAGCCAGAGTAACTAAAACAGCATGGTATTGGCAGAAAAACAGACAGTCTGACCAGTGGAATAGACTCGAAGACCCAGCCTTTAATGTAAATAACTTCACCTTCTTAGTTTTCGACAAGGGTGCCAACAATGTATGCTGGGCCAAAGATAGCATCTTCAACAAATGGTGCTGGACAAACTGGATAAACACATGTAAGAAAATGAAATTAGACCCACTCCTTTCACCATGCACACAGATCAAATCCAAATGGTTCAAAGACCTCAATATCAAGCCTGTAACCCTGAACACCCTGGAAGAAAAAGTTGGAGGAAACTTACATGAGATAGGAGTAGGGAACAACTTCCTGAGCAAATCTCCAGTAGCCCAGGAAGTGCAACAGTCACTTAACCAATGGGACCTGATCAGGCTCAAAAGCTTTTGTACAGACAAAAACACCGTTCTCAAAGTCAATAGACCCCCTTTAAATTGGCAGATCATTTTCGCCAACTATAACTCAGACAGAGGCCTGATTTCAAGAATGTACAGAGAACTCAAAAAAATTAATAGAAAAAACCCGAATTGCCCCCTCACAAAATGGGGCACTGATCTCAACAGAGAATTCACAGAGGAGGAAACACAAATGGCCTTTTCTCACCTGAGAAAGTGCTCAGCATCCCTAAGCATCAGGGAAATGCAAATCAAAACCACAATGAGGTACCACCTTACCCCGGTCAGAATGGCAATGATAAAGAAAACCAACAACAATCATTGTGGGCGCGGATGCGGGGAAAAAGGAACCCTCATTCACTACTGGTGGGATTGCAAACTTGTTCAACCACTATGGAAACAGTGTGGAGACTCCTGAACACAATAGACATAGAACTACCAATGGACCCAGCTATCCCTCTACTAGGCATCTACCCACAAGATGTCACATCTCGACACAGAAACATTTGTAAAACTATATTTATAGCTCAATTCATAATAGCCAAGTATTGGAATCAACCCAAATGCCCATCCATGGAGGAATGGACAGAGAAAATGTGGTATATTTACACAATGGAATTTTACTCAGCTGAAAGGAAAAATAATATATCGAAATTTAGGAAAAAAAATGGTCTGACTTCAAGCAGATCTTACTAAGGGAACACTCAAAAGAACAGAGAATCGAATGCCGCATATTCTCCCTCATATGTGGTTCTTATCCAGGATAACAGTGCTCTTTATGCAGACTAGCAGTAAGAAGTGAGAGTTTATGAATGAGGGGTAAGGGATAGGAGGAGGAAAATGGCTTAAGCTTGAGGATAAACCATATTAGGTTCAAAACATAAAATCCTCAGGATCATATTGTATCCTATTGAGTAAGTCGTGAGTGTCATCTGGCAAGAGGGGCCATGAGTGATAGGGGAGAGAGTCTAAGTCTGTGAATAATTTAGATCAGCCTGACAACCCCTGGTTCCAACCAATGGTTCCTTCCCTCATTGAGCTGTTGACCAAAACGACTCATGAGATTTCAACAAGACAGAATTCTGTCAAAGCTCTTGGGTGCCCTACTTAGGCCTGAGGCAAAACCCTTTTGCTGAAGAAACCACAGAATGACATCGACCAGCATCGAGAGACCCTTCAATGTCTGGAACTATATCCAGCCCCAGAAGGCAGTTAATATAGTGCTGGAAGGCACTGCACTGGCTGCCAGGGGAAAATGATCAACAACGGCTGGATTAAACAGAGACCACCGACAGGAAACACAATCTGGGGTCATGAGTGGGCTGACCACACCCCTTAATGGGAGAGAACAGCAAACCAGGAAAGGAGCAGTTGTGCAAAGGAGGAGCCTGGGCCTGGGGGAGAAAATCAACAGCTTTCTAATTTGGCCAATTTTCCACTTATTCAGGGGGACCCCTTGTCTGGAACATGGGATTCAGGGCGATGTTCACCGTATCCCGTAATCTTGGGATCCCAAGACAAGATGCACTAAGGGAGCGATTGACAGGGAGGCTACTAGAAATAGACTCTAGGTAGACCAGAAATGTGTATATTTGTTAACCTATTGGGATCACACTCTCCGAAGGAGATTGTGCTTGTATTTTTCAGGATGCAGCGAGAGAGTTGGGGACCATCTAACCCTACCAACCGACTGTAGGCCTATACCTGAGATTCTGGCAAGAGAGGAGCCACCACAGTCATACCGTGGAGGATCCATATGGAAACCCGCAGAGAAGGACGGGAGGAACAAGGGACCCACAGCCACAGACATTCAATCTACACAGTATAAGCCAGTGAGACAGAAACCAATGATCTTCGACACAAAGACCACTAAACTTACAACCTTAAAGCAGCCTTAATAGTCATCCACCAAGACTCAGGGAACTGAGTGGAAGAGGGGGCGGAAAGATTGTGAGTGCCGTGGTGGGGGAGACTATCCAGAGGCATGGTACCCTTCAGTAACAACACACTTGGGCCAAGAGGACCTGGCTGAGTACTAGGTTATCCAGGGTCCCCTGCCACAAGGACTGATCCAGAAGGCCCATGGAGGAGGATATTCAGCTGGTTGGGGATGGGGGGGCATTGGTGATAACAGCTCAGTGTTTGCCCACTGAATAATGTAACTCATTATCAACAATAAATATATATTTAAGACTTAAAAAAGATTATAAAACAGTTTGATGGAGATAAGAATGTCAAAATTTATACTTGTTTTTCTTGGCAAGGACCTTTTTAAAGGACCAACTATACTCAAATTTTCACATATATCATGAAACTTCCCCTAACAGCTAGTCAATAATAACAAAAATGCAGAACTGTTAGAACAAAATATCAGGGCCTTTTAAATGTACACATTGTTCTAGAGAGATGGTCAGCAGTTGCCTTCAGTGCCTAAGGCTCAGGGTTCAGTTAAGGCACTTGCCTCCAGTGCCTAAGCCCTCAGGTTCAATTCCCAGTACCCACATAAGCCAGACTCACAAGGTGGTGGCCCTGGTGCGTGCTCTCTCTCTCTCTCTCTCTCTCTCTCTCTCTCTCTCTCTCTCTCTCTCTCTCTCTCTCTCTCTCTCTCTCTCTCTGCTTGAAAATGAATACATAAAAATTTTTAATGTACACATTATTTTGAGATTCCTGGGTCATTTAAAATGTCATTTAATGGGGGGTTCTGTCTGGATGTTGAACCCAACATTCTGGAAACGCACATAGCAGAGTCAAGAGACCTTTGGATTCCAATTTCACTCAATTGATGTCTTTTAGTATTGTCATAGATTTTTTTTGGGGGGGGGAATGCATGAAGAGTTTATAAAGTATTGAGTCATTCAGTGACTGCTGAGAATGTCCATGCATTCCATCACTTTGAGTTTCTCATGTCAACTCCCTTCTAGACAAAAACTGCACTGGAGCCTGAGATTTATCTCGGAGGCCATGGGATCATTTAGTTTTAGATAAACTATTTTTCATGGATGCAGTATGCTTTTCCTTGATTCATGTGAATACAAATTCTTAGAGAGTAAAGAAAGACCTTTTTATAGTCTTTTCCCTTAAAGTCCAGTCTAATGTTCAATGTAAATGTGTTTTATTGTGGCTTACACACTCCTGATGGCCAGGAGTCTATAAAATTTTTCTGCAGAAAAATTCACAGTTCAATATGATAGCCATAACTGCTATCCCCATGCCTCTACCTCAGAATGTACAGATAGTTCTAGTAGGAACAACTCAAAAAAAAAAAAAACTGGTAGTTTAACAAGGCAGTCAAGCTTAAGAATTAAAACCATGGACCCTGGAACTAGGACACTGGATTGGAAGTCTCTTTTCTCCCCTTGCAAGTTTTGCAACTTTCTTTGTCTAAACATGTGGCAGTAATGATAGAGGTACCTACTCAACACATTTGAAATGAAGATTAATTATAATGTGCTGAATAGACATGAATTATCAATTTTATTATTCTGAGTTTCTTCACAGGCAGCTTCTGAACTCTGTAAGGGAAGAGGCACTATATCTTCAGCTTTTAGAGAAGCATTCACACAGTTTCCCAGAGTCTTTGGTTCCCCCCTCCCTTGTTCTTCCCTCTGTCCCACTCCCTCCCTATTATCCACCAGAATTATCCAAGCTACAATTTTCTTCTACTCAGTTGTTCTGCCAAATAACTCTATTCTGTACCTCTCAACTTCTTCCTGGCCCTCTCTTCTGCAGACTCTCACCTCTCTCCAGCACTCTAATAGATATCCTAGCTGACTGGCCTCCATCTCTATAGTGAAAGTTCTGAGGTGGAAGCAGGGTAATTTCACTTCTTGAGATGGTTCACTTGAAATATTTCCATGACTGTCCACTGTGTGTAAGATCCTGGAATGAAAAACCTAGTAAGTTCATTAAAAATACATGACAGTCAAAAGAATATGCCCAAATCTTTGATGCTAAAATAGGACTCTTGCCTCAGTTTACCTTGTGGGCTCAATGTAATCTTAGGGGTCCTTATAAGGGAAAGAGGGAGGTAGAAGCATTAGAGTCAGAGAAAGTGATGTGATGTGACAAGGCAGAATCAAAATGTTACAGGACCATGCATTGAAGAATGTCAGTGGCCTTGGGAAGCTGAGAAACTATGGAATACATTCTGTTCTGGAGCTTCTAGATGAAATACTGCTATGCTGACATCTCACTTTGATTTTAGATGAATTTTGTGCTTCAAACTTGCCAGAATATAGCTAAGAACCTGTCCAGTATGTGAAGCATACAAACCTTGAGTTTAATTTCAGTTCACATTCAAGGATCCAGGATGCCAAATATATGTGTGACCATCCAAAACATTTTCTTTGCTGCTTTCTCTCCCTATGACCTAGTTAAGGAATGTATTGTAAATTGGCATACAATACTGCCTTTATTAGAGAGCTAATGATGGGGCACATTCCACATAGGACTACCTGAGAAGTTGCTTCGTGTCCACTGTTATTAAAGCAAAATTATAATGTTCTTCACTTGAACTAATCAAATACAATAGATTATAAATTGTGTATTGTAAATAAAAGTTCACTCTGTGAGTGCACATTTTGGTAAATTATTTATTTATGTCAGCATTTTAAAATAAAAACAAAAAAATGAATTTGACCAGGATAAATGAGGTATGTTGATCATGGCTTTGCTTTATAATTGATATTAAAGCTGTTTTATTCATCCTGGTATTTTAAACTCTGCTTTGGTTTTTCTTTTTTCTTTTTCTTCTCTCTCTCTTCTCCCTCCCTCCCTCTCTCTCTCTTTCTCTCTCTTTAACCTCCTGCATGACAGAGGTTAAATTTTGTCTGTGCTTGGGTTCACTTGAGTTTACATTTGAAATGTGCATGTGTATTTATACAGATTTCAATAAAGCTATTCAAGGCCTTAAAAAAAACAGGGGTTGGAGGCCAGCCTGGGTTATATGGCAAGAACTTGCTTCAAAAGTAATAAATAAATAAATGTAACATTAAGACAATTTTGCCCCAAATTGGTCATTCATTCTTAGGTGAGGAAAATAATAAAAAAAAGTACTTAGTAAGGTGTAATCCTACAGAACCTCTATTTCAGAAAAAAAAAGTGTGTAGTTGTGTAATGTATTATGTTGCACTGTCATCATCTGTTCCCTGAACATTAAAAACAAGACATATATGGAAACAAACTTATTGCCTTTAAAAGTGGTATATAACTAAGATGCTTGAAGTGATATCTGGGCAAATTCTTAGTGTAGGATTTCATTGTGTCCAGAAAGTAATCCCTAGAATGAGGGTCTAAATTAGAGTCTAATTTGAGGCATTAGTTAAAGGGGATTGAAGAAACAGCCCTGAAGAAGAAAACCATTTGTGAGAGATGCTAGAAAGAACATATTTTATCATAATCCAGTGTAACAGTAATCAGATTTTGAACAACTTTGCATGTTATATTCCTTTATAGTCATTTTCTTATCTCCAATACCCAACCAAAATGTCCCATAATTTAGGTTAAAGTCTTCCTTAACCCTGCCATGATTTTCTAAAAAAAAAAAAAAATCTTTGCTTCAAATGTTTATACCAGCTCCTAACGGCAGAATCCTTAATATCCCAAATGAGCATAGTTGCTCTTGTTCGGGGAGCAAGGAACTCTGGTGTTCCTCTGGATTTGAAGCTCCTCTTACAATTTACTTCAAACACATTTATGTACATGTGAACACACACACACAGCTTTCCCATCAAAGAGTGCATTATTAATGTGTGAGTTTAATCTCAAAAGCAGATGGCTATGATGTAGCATATGCTTATTGTAGTGTTGGTTACTGAGATCCAGTCATTATGGAAGGCCAGATGATGTGTTGCAAAGAAGGCCCTCCACGAAGCTTTCCAAAAGATTGTTTTCAGTTTGTGAATTTATTGTTTTAAGTAAAACATATTAAATATAGGAAATGATTATATTAAAATATCTTAGCATAAAAATCATGCATTATAGGGGCCAGAGAGATGTCTCCATGTATAAATCTCTTACCCCTCAGACTGGTGTACCTGGGTTCTCTCCCCAGTCCCAATGTAAACACCTGAAAGCCATGACATCCCAGAACACTGATGAATTTCCTGGAAGATTGTGGCTAGTACAGCAAAGAACAGCAAGTCAAGAATCCAGAGCAAAAAAGCCTGCCTCCAGTGATGTGGACAAGTGAGAACCAATCTGAAACTTGTCCTTTGACCTACATACACACACTGTAGCACAAGCATGCCTGTGTGTGTGTGTGAGCATGCGCGTGTACACACACACATACACACACACACACACAAACTAAAAACCCTAGTATTATTAAAAAACAAAGTGGTAATCATTCTTAGTACTTTGATGCACTGGGGCTTAGGGAAGGAAGGGGTTGACCGTGACTAGATACAAGGAATTTGTAATATTCTCAACCATCACCCCATCTTTACCCATAAAATTACCAGCACTGAGGGACCCTACGAAGGCCAGAATGGTAACCAGCCCCTGGATGGTAGTTAGTGCAGAGCTGGAAGGCCCTGCATAAACTGCCAGGGAAAACTGGTCAACGACAGCTGGTTTAAACAGAGACTACTGACATGAAACACAGTCGGTCACCATGAGTAGGCTGAACACACTGCCTACTGGGAGAGAACAGTGAACCATGAAAGTAGCACTTGTGCAATCGAGGTGACACCTGACAATTCAGCCAAGAAATCCACTCAGTGAAGAGTCCTTGACTGGAACTGGGATTTCAGGATAAATTACATAGGGAGCCAATATCTTAGGACACCAAAGAGAAACTCACGTAGCATGTGATTTATAAAAAGCTACCAACAATAGAATCTAGCCAACTCAGGAAAGTATATCTCAATTAACCTATACTGATCTCACTCTGTGATGGAGATTCTGTTTGTATTTTTCGGAAGGCGTCAAGAGAGCTGTGGCTCTTCCAACCCTACCATTGAGCCACAGGCCGATAGCTGTCTTCCTGGCAAGAGATGCCCCACCCCAGACCTACTGTGGAGGATCCACATG
>PVHP010054995.1:0-10351 GCA_004024765.1 Zapus hudsonius | reverse complement strand
TGCTGTGAACAACAGCTAGAAGATGGTAGTGACTGCTTTGAGATCCAGAAATGAGCTTGTTTTGAAGCAGACGTTATCTTGTATCTCCTCAATACAAGAAATGATTCAACCATTTAGGTTTTGTCTCAGACATCCGTCAGAAACGGCGAGGGCCCATGCTCCACTGCAGGTGGCCAGGCTGCTCAGTCAGGTTGCTGGAACATCTGTGATACACAGGGGAGGGGCCTGGTTCACCTTAGATGCTGACTCTGGTCCCCTTGCACGTCCGCTGCTCCTGTCCCCAACATCAGGGCTGGAACTAACACTAGTGTAATAAACGTTTCTGAGTTCTGAGTGTGAAATGGAAAAGTTTGAATTTAGAACTAGCCTTCCAGCCTGTGTATGAAGGTCTGTAATACAAGGAAAACAAGCACTGCTGCCTCGGAACATCCTACTTACACGGTAAACAAAGGAAACGCAGGTTTCCTAAGGGACATATGTTCTGAACCCAACTTGCTTATTAAAATCAGATCCGGGTGTGGTGGCACACGCTTTTAATCCCAGCACTCGGGAGGCAGAGGTAGGAGGATTGCTGTGAGTTCAAGGCCACCCTGAGACTACATAGTGAATTCCAGGTCAGCCTGGACTAGAGAGACCCTACCTAGAAACACCCCCCCCCAAAAAAAAAAATCTGTTTTTTTCTGGGTTTTTTTGTTTTGTTTTGTTTTTTGTTTTGTTTTTTTGAGGTAGGGTCTCTAGCCCAGACTGACCTGGAACTCACTACATAGTCTCAGGGTGGCCTTGAACTCATGGCAATCCTACCTCTGCCTCTCGAGAGCTGGGACTAAAGGTTTGTGCCACCATGCTTGGCTGAGTCATTTCTTTTGAGATTGAGGTAGCACTATAGATTAAGAGGACAGAGGACCTGTTGGGAACTTAATGCCTAACCAAAGTTTAGGGCCGAGGTGGCAAGTGAGGGATGTACTAGATTACTCCAAGCATCGTAAGATGCGCTCCCCATACCAGTGAAGTAGATGCCCTGTGCTATCCCAAACGGGTGCAATAACAAGAGTTCGGCAGCCTGTACCCTTCAGAAAAGCAGCTGGTCCCATCTGAGTCCAGAGTTTCCTGCAGAGAGGGGATCCCAGTGAGCTGAAGGGCAGGTGCATGCTACTACAGCCTCTCCACTTCTGAGCTTTGCCTATTGTGTTGTTTTGTTTTCCAGGCAGGGCTCTCATTTTAGTTGACCTAGAACACAGTGATCCTCCTACCACTGCCTCCCAAGTGCTTGGATTGAAGGCATGCATCACCTCGCCTGGCTTGCACACCTTCTGAGAGTCACCTTGCAGCAAGGCTGGATGTGAGGGACTTGCCTTGCCAGTGCTATGTTCATAGCTTCGTTACTTAGCAAGACAACTAGTTGGAATCTTTGGATAAGAGAGGCATAGACTCACGGGAGAAGGAAAAAGTTCCCAGTACTTCCTGCCTTTGCTGAGAGGTGAGGAATGGGCAAATTCCAACACAGTCTTGCAGTGAAATGAGTCTTGAGTAGTGCAGCGTTGCAGGTACTCGGCTCACCTGGCACAGTCAGCAGCCCCACTGTAGGTATCCTCACCCAGACCTTTGGGGTTTGGATTTGAGTTTTCAGAACTGAATTAGAAGTTAAAACAAGTAATGAACTTCTTGAGTTTGTTGTCCCCTGGACAGAGTGGGGTTTCCCCATAAACCCAGGGTACAGAAGACCACATTGCATGGTCAGTTCTGGGCCTTTATGATGGAGCTCACTTTATTCTTCCTGCCTCGTGGCCTTACCTTTGGTCAGAACTACTTGCCTGTGTATGAAAGAAAGGGCGGATGCAGGCTTGAGCACAGGGGGACATCTCATACTGCACCCCTCCTACCTTTGGCTCAATTTTAACATGTCATCTGTCACTGTAGTCAAGACCCATGACTCCATTTCTATTTCATAGAAGGTGAAGGGTCTGTGCTGTGTGTGGAGTCCAGAGGACAACCTCTGGTGACTCCAGAACATCAACTATCTGAGACAAGGTCTCCCTCTGGCCTGGAGCTCACCGATTAGGCTAGACTGGCCAGCAAGCCCTAGGGATCTTACCATCTTCCCAGCCCAAGCAAGGGCCTTTTTGGTAAAAAGGACAGCGATAGCTTCTCAGCTGTTCTGTGAGGACCTATGGTGAGTTTGCGCCAGCAGCTCAGCTGAACACCAGGACTGAGGCTGCTTCAGCTGGCCAGTGCACAGCTCCTTCCTTCAACCCCAGTATGTAGCCCCACATCTGCACGCACACCATCCAGTGGGGGGACTGCAACTGCAGCCACGGATCCTGCAGCACAGCCTGACAGGAATGCATGAAGGGGTCTTCCCCAGGAGCTTGCTGACCCCAAGCTGGTTCAGCTGGGCAGACAAGGGGAAAAAGATGGAGGCAGTTATGGGTTCTCCCCCTTCAGGGCACACAGCCAGCCCTTCCCCAGGAGCCCTGAGGGTGCAGCTACTACTCAGTTCCCCTCAGCAGGGCAGGGTGACCCTGCCCCCACTAGTCTGTAGATGATCCCAGGAACCAGCTGCAGATTCCACTCAGGCTGTCAAGGGAAGATCCACGTGTTTGCTCACTCCAAGCTGTGCCCCCTCAGGCCTAAGTCTTGTAGTGGCTTCTGGGCCTGCCTGGCCTTTGGAGTTGGATCCTAGAGGTTAGGTCTAACATCCCGTTCTATGGAACCCTGGCCAGCATGACATAAGAAAGCATGGAAACAACTTGTGGAGGCCCGAGTGCCTCTGGTCTCTCTCCGCCTGTCTCTCCCATCCTCATGGGCCTGTGCCCAGGAAGCAGGACTCAGCCGAGAATGGCACCCAGGCGATGAGGGTGGCGGAGGTGCCTGTGGGCCTGGAGGCAGCAGAGGCTGAGGTGAGGCGAAGGGAGGCCTCGTTACAGCAAACACAGCAGGTGCCCAAGGGTGTGGCTCCCAGTTCCTAGCCCTGGACACCACAAAGTGACACCTCAACTGGAATCCTAAAAGATTGTCCCGGTTGCTGTGCGCGAAGCCGCTTCCGCGCAAGATGGCACCGCGGGGGCGTTGGAGTAGGGATGCTGGCGCCAGGGCGGAGGTTCCAGCTTCTTTTCGGTCGCTTGGGCGAGGCCAAGGTGGGGGACGGGGTGGGGTGGGAAGGCCCCAGCTCGCGGCCTGCCCGGCTCGAGCCCCCAGGCCCGGGGGACGGTGCGCAGGGCTCACGGACGGCCCCGGAATCCCAGGCCCCCGGGGCGCAACTGGTAAATGGATATTTGCACATTTATTTGCTTGAGTGTCTTTTGGAGAAGAAGGCAGAGTCGTCGTAACGCCGAGGGCTTCCGGAAGGAACGCGGCGGCTGCCTGAGGTCGCTCGGGCTCCCGGAAGCCCCGTTGGCTCGGTAGGCCGCTCGGGTCCCGCTCACCGAATGAGCCCAGCTGCAGCTCGGGCGCTGGGCACCAACTCTGCAGGGCCCGACCCGGGCATTCTCGGATGCCGGCTGTAGGTCCAAGGGAAGCCTGAGGCCTGCGCCCAAGGGGAGACGGTGATCCACTCCCAGAGAACTCGGCGCTTCTGCAGTGCCTCCGGGCTATGTGCTAGCAGCCAGGGGGTGCTCCCTGCAAATTGGATTTCTTTGATGGAAACCCATTTTAGATGAGTATTCTGATCCTATCACATGGTACTCAATGTTAATAATTAGGCTGGGCATGGTGGTGCTGAGGTAGGAAGATCACTGAGAGTTCAAAGCCATCCTGGGGTATATAATGAGACCCTGTCTCAGAAAGTAAAAACTGGAGCTGGGGACATGGGTCAGAGGTTAAGGTGCTTGCCTGCAACACCTAACCACCCAAGTTTGATTCCCCAGTACCCACATAAAGCCAGGTGCACAAAGTGGTGCATGCACCTGGAGTCCATTTGCAGAGGCTGCAGGCCCTGGCACACCCATTCTCCCTGTCTCTTCTATATCTGTTTGCAAGTAAATAATTTTTTAAAAAAGTAAAAACGGAGGGCTGGAGGGATGGCTCAGCAGTTAAGGAACTTGTCTCCAGTGCCTAAGGCCCTGGGTTCAATTCCCCAGGACCCACATGGGCCAGACCCACAAGGTGGTGGCCCTGGTTTCTCTCTCTCCTTGAAAATGAATAAGTAAAATTTTTTTTTTTTTTTTTTTTTGGTTTTTCGAGGTAGGGTCTCGCTCTAGTCCAGGCTGACCTGGAATTCACTATGTAGTCTCAGGGTGGCCTCGAACTCACGGCAATCCTCCTACCTCTGCCTCCCAAGTGCTGGGATTAAAGGCGTGCGCCACCACGCCCGGCTAGTAAAATATTTTTTTAAAAAAGTAAAAACGGCTTGGGGAGATGACTCAGGTTAAAAGTGTTTGTTGGCAAAACCTGAAGGCCCCGCACTCATGTGTCCCCAAATGCAAAAAGTGCATGCTGCAAATGAAAACCTTTTCTTAAAGCCAGGAGTGGTGGTGCACATTTTGGGGAGGCAGAGGTAGGAAGATGGCTGTGAGTTTGAGGCCAGCCTGAGACTACATAGTGAATTCCAGGTCAGCCTGGGCTAGAGCGAGACCCTACCTCGAAAAACCAAAAAAAAAAAAAAAAAAAGCAGAACAAACAAAATTTAATCATTAAAATGGGATGGTTTTTTTTTTTTTTTTCAGGGGCTGGAGAGATAGCTGGTTTAAGGGCACTTGCTTGTAAAACCAGATGACCTAAGTCTGATTCCCCAGTACCTACATGAAGCCAAAGTTCATTTGCTGTGGCAGAAGGCTCTGATGCACCCATTCCCTCTCTCAAATAAATTTTAAAAAATTTTCCTTGACCACAGCAAATACAAGTATTTAAAATGTGGGTGAAGCTGGTCATGATGGTAATAATTCCAGGATTTAGGACATGGGTTTAGGAAGAACAGAAGTTAGTTTAAGGTCATCTTTAGCTGTATAGCAAGTTCAAAATCAATCTGGGCTACATGAGACCTTGCTCAAAAAAGCAAAACAGCCGGGCATGGTGGCACACGCCTTTAATCCCAGCACTCAGGAGGCAGAGGTTTTTTTTTTTTTTTAATATTTTATTTATTCATTTTCAAGCAGAGAAATAGAGAGAGAGAGAGAGTGCATCAGGGCCACCACGTTGTGGGTCTGGCATATGTGGGTACTGGGGAATTGAACCCGGGACCTTAGGCACTGGAGGCAAGTGCCTTAACTGCTGAGCCATCTCTCCAGCCCTGAGCCATCTCTCCAGCCCAGCAGAGGTTTTATAGTAACCTCATCATCAAGAAAACCCCAAATTTGGCAACAGGTCCCATAATGCTCAGTTCCTAAGAATTGCTTTTTTCTTTTTATTTTTTGGTTTTTCGAGGTAGGGTCTCGCTCTAGTCCAGGCTGACCTGGAATTCACTATGGAGTCTCAGGGTGGCCTTGAACTCATGGTGATCCTCCTACCTCTGCCTCCCAAGTGCTGGGATTAAAGGCAGGCGTGCGCCACCACGCCCGGTTTCCTAAGAATTTCTTGAGTGTCAGTGTGACCTTCACAGTTCTAGGCAGTAGTGATGGAGGGAGGGTTAGGGTGGAGAGATGGCTCAGCAGTTAAGGCACTTGCCTGAAAAGCCAGGTTCCATTCCCCGGTGCTCCTGCATAAAGCCAGATGCTCGAAGTAGCATATGCATCTGGAGATTGTATGCAGTGGCTAGAGGTCCTGGCACACCTGTTCTCTCTCTCTCTTCCTTGCAAATAAATGAATGAAATATTTTAAAAAATCAGATCTCTGCCTTCAAAGAACTTAAGTTGTACTGGTCCCAGCGCTGCGCTGGGGCTTGGCTCAGTGACAATCCTGAGCACTGAGCTCTGGTGGTGTCTGAAACCTGGTTCAGTGAGCCACTTAATTCCAACAAGGCAACAGCCACTACTGATACTTTCCACCAGAGTAGTTTTGTGACCCAGTGTCTTAATACTTAAAAGACCCTCAGATTTCATCTTACAGTGGTTGAGCGGGTTAGATAGCGAGTATGATAAAATACGTAAGGCCGCTGTGGGCTAGTTTTCAGAGGAGCTAGGAAAGTGGGGAACACGAGGACATAGGGCTCTGTGCGAAGGCATAGGATGTCCGTCCCCAACACCTGGCTGGTTCACAAAACTGTGGGAAGGGTTATCCAGATGTGGAGTGATACCAGGAATGCAATGTGCCCCCAGGAAGGAGACTGTTGTGTGGGGAAAATATGATGTTGAATGTGAAGAACTGGAAAAAGCACTTAGGGAAAGAAACCACTGGAGGCCATGATGGCAGAGCAGTGAGGAGGGACACGCTCCCCTTTCTGGGACTTATATACTTAAGAAAGTTAGAAACTGTACAGCTGCCTTGGAGACTGAGAACCCACACGGCTGGCCAGGGATGGGCCGAGGCTCCGGGAGTCAAGCTGCTTCTAATGCTTCTCTGCCAACAGCTTGAGGGCAAACTCACCTGTTCTCATTCTTTCAATAGAATTTGAAGTTACTAACTAAACTTCTAATAGACAATCATTTTAAGACACCTTCAATTACAGGCCGGGACAGCCCCAATGTACTTAAATCCCCTCCCTGGAATTCAGTTTCCTACTTTTGGGGACTTCCACCTAATATTGGGTGCTATTCTTGCTTGTGATTAAGCCTGCCTGCCTGCCTGATTACTTGGATCAGTGCTGTAATTCTGGCTCCTGTACAATAAAGCTTATTGCCAACATCCACCCAATCTCCCAGCTTTTTGATTGTCTCTGCCTAACTGGGAGACAACAGCTCCTGTCATTCTCTAAGTGAAAACTGAGTTCAGCAGAGAGGAGCTGGAGATTGGGGTGGTAGAGGGGAGGAGGCAGGAGGAAACTTCCCAAAGAGGACAAGGACCGGGTGGCTGTCCAGGGCTCAGAGCTTAAGGGGCTGGAAGATGAAGAGGGCAGGTCAGGAATGGAAGTTGCCTGCAGAGGGAGAAGTCCAGGAGGTTTGGCTTTGGGTTGGGGAGACACCCATCCTGGCAGGTAGGCCCCTGTCCTGGAAGCATGTTCTCCAGTGTGGCCCTCAGCTTCCTTGTTTGCTGGGGGCTTCCATCACCTGCCTTTTCTTCCTCCCACCCAGCAAACAGTAGGTGGCTGAGGATGGTGTGGCCCAGAGTCAAAAGCACACAGGTTCTGGTGGGGCTTTGAAGAAGTCACTGGGCACCCTGAGGATGCCAGGCTGCCTCTATCAGCAGCCCCTCTGCTTCCCTGGGAGAACTAGCGAGACTGTGTGTGGTGGTGCATACATGGCCCCAGCACTTGAGAGGCTAAGGTAGGAGGATCCCCGAGTACTGCTGGGATTAAAAGTGGCAGCCACTATGCCTGGTGATTTTTTAAATTCTACTTTTGTATTACTTGGTTCCTATTATAAATTTTCAGGTTGGGGTTACGTAAGCCCATCTTATTAAAAATATATATATTTTTAAGACAATGAATTCAAAAGTCACTGGCAGCTGGGTGTGGTGGTGGGAGTAGTCAGGGGTAGGATGGAGGTCTGATACTACATAGTGAATTCCAGGTCAGCCTGGGAAAATAAATAAATTCATAAAAACCTTTTAAAGAAAGTTGAATCTCCATACAGAGTAAAAATTCAAAGCCGGGCATGGTGGCGCAACACCTTTAATCCCAGCACTAGGGAGGCAGAGGTAGGAGGATCGCCGTGAGTTCAAGGCCAGCCTGAGACGACATAGAGAATTCCAGGTCAGCCTGGACTAGAGTGAGACCCTACCTCAAACACCCCCCCCAAAAAAAATTAAAATCCCCAGAGGGAGGAGCAGGACATGAGGAGGACTTTGGGGAGGTGCCTAGACTCGGGCGCTCTGGAGAGGGGAAGGCAAACTGCAGAAGAAAAAGCTCAGTTCTGTGGCAGGGAGCTTGAATGTAGGTACAGAGTTATGTATGTCATATGTAAACAGAGGAAACTGAGCCAAACTTGGGAGGCTGAGGCAGGAGCATTGTCACGAGTTCAAGGCCAACATGAACAGAATCTTATAAACAAAAGGCGAAGCCGGAGATCTAGCTCAGTTGGTAGAGGGCTTACCTTCTAAGTAGCCCTGGGTTTGATCCTCAGCACTGCATATACCAGGTGCACACATGTTGTTAGGAGGATCGCAAGTTCAAGGTTAAGGGCTGGGGAAATGGTGACAGGCATACCATTACTTCTCCTGAGTTCCAGTTCTGTTACCTCCACCTGAGTCTCCAGGAAATGTTTCTTTGGGATCACACTGGGTATTAAAATTAGTAGTGTGTCTGGATTTTCTGAACCCCATCATTGTCATTTTGGTTAGACTGGCCAGAAACAAGACAAGCACCACCTCACTGAGGACAAGCTGTGGAGGCTTGTAGCCCCAATCAGACGAGGCCCTAGCTTGTCATCTGGCCTGTGCAGATGAAATAGTGTGGGAACCCAAGCTCTTAGCCCTGCTCTGGTCAGAATGCAGAGGGAAAAATACCCTTCCATCACCTGGAACTGGCTCAAGTGCCAGCACCCTGCTATATCGCTCCCCTTTCTGTATTTTTGTTTTTCTCTCCTTAGGCATTCTAAAGAGAAGTTAGTTTTTCTTTGCTGTGTCTTCTAAATAGCCAGGCTGTGTCCATGTTTAATATAGTCCACTCTGCATCTGTGCATTCAACACACTGGACAAAAAATATTTGAGGAAAAAACCTGCTGAATAGGTCCACTTTCCCTCATCATTATCCCCCACAAAATAGTTGAACAACTAGCTACATAGCAATTACATCTGTTAAGTAACAACAGTTGAGAGCACCCAGGAGGATGCACATAGACGACAAACAAATACTAGGCCATGTTATCTAAGGGACTTCAGTGTCCTGGAGCCCACAAAGGATGCCGATGGCAAGTGTACTTACTGACAACTTGATCTGGAGTTCAACTTAGTTTCTGGTGCACTCCAGGCCAGACTTCAGTGGGATCTTGTTTTTGCCTTTCTACTAAAGATCCCTTCCCACAGCGAAATCCCTGTATATAATCTAAGGAACTGGCTCCATTGCTTTGAAACACTGCAGTTTTAACTGGTTTAAAAAAGGTGACTTAGCCGGGCGTGGTGGCGCACGCCTTTAATCCCAGCACTTGGGAGGCAGAGGTAGGAGGATCCCAGTGAGTTCAAGGCCACCCCGAGACTACATAGTGAATTCCAGGTCAGCCTGGGTTAGAGCGAGACCCTACCTCAAAAAACAAACAAACAAACAAAAAAAGGTGACTTGTCCTGTGTTTTCAAGAATGAGGTTCAGGTGCAGGATTCTGGGAGCAAGCTGTTGTTTTCCACTGCTCAAATGGTCTCAGGGAACCAGAATTAAAATGCAAGCCATGCAGGCAGAGGGGCAGGGTTCTGGCACAGTAATAGCTAAAGCTGGGCATTTCCCGACTGCCTTCTTGGCTGATACTACATAGCACACTTTGCACTGAAACTAAAACGGCCTCAGGAAACAGAGCCTTGGCTAGCGGAGTACAGAAACAAACGCACTAATAGTCTTGTTCAAAAGCTTAAAGGGAAAAACTGTGAATCCAGGGAAACAGATCTGCAGGGCTGAGTGGGGGCAAGAACAGTGAAGCGAGCACACACAGGACTCCCAGCCACGGGAGAAAGGGGCCCCTCGTCCCCCAGGAAAAGGCACCTCTTGCAGAACACCTAAGGCCACAGGCCATTCACCTCTCCAACATAAAGGGCAACTTCCAAAAGGGCCCACCTGGCTTACGTTGTCAACTATCACTGATGTTCTTTTTTTGGTTTTTCGAGGTAGGGTCTCGCTCTAGCCCAGGTTGATCTGGAACTCACTATGTAGTCTCAGGGTGGCCTTGAACTCACAGCGATCCTCCTACCTCTGCCTCCCGAGTGCTGGGATTAAAGGCGTGTGCCACCATGCCCGGCTTGGAATACTGATTCTTAGACAAGGAGAGTCGAGAGCACAGCTGCCCGGAGAGGGACATTTATTAGTAAGTGAACACGTCTTTCCTCCTATAACGAGAATGTCCATCTTAGCGCTCAGGAGAATGAGGCAGGAGGATCACCATGAGTTCCAGGCCAGCCTGGGCTACAGAGTTCACTCTAGGTCAGTTTGGGCTGGAGTAAAGTGGGATTAAAGATGTGCCCCCCAACTCCAGGCGTATGCTCTGGTTTTAACAAGGAACCTCACAGCACAGGATGATCTTTACGTAAACTGTTATGCCACCATGCCTGGCCTTTTTAGTTTTTTGAGGGATTCAATAAAAAATTTTAATTAATTTATTTGAGCGGGACGTGGTGGTGCACACCTTTAATCCCAGCACTCGGGAGGCAGAGGTAGGAGGATCACCATGAGTTCAAGGCCACC
>PVHP010054994.1:0-10253 GCA_004024765.1 Zapus hudsonius | reverse complement strand
TTTCCACCTTCCCCTCCCCACCTTGCTTTACAGTATAAAAGTTTGGCTCATGTTGCAATAAACGAGACCTTGACGCGACTCAGACTGACTCTGTCTTTCTTTATGCGCATGGTCTCCTTCTCCTCTCACCCCCATTGGCTCTTTCAGGAGGTGCCCCCCTCGAGTCTCGCCCAATAACCTGACCCGCTGGACGGGACACTCCATGAAATAGGAGGAATTATAGCAATCAGTGAACGAATGGGACCTTATCAAGCTTAAAAGCTTCTGTACAGACAAACATACCATACTCAAAACCAATAGGCCACCATCAAACTGGGAGATGATTTTTGCCAGCTACAATACAGACAGAGGTCTAATATCTAGAACCTACAAAGAACTCAAAAAAATAAACAAAAAAATCAAACTATCCCCTCAGAAAATGGGGCATTGATCTCAACAGAGAATTCACAGAGGAGGATACACAAATGGTCCATTCTCACTTAAGAAAGTGCTCTCCATCCTTAATCATCAGGGAAATGCAAATCAAGACTACAATGAGATTCCACCTCACTCCAGTCAGAATGGCAATCATAGAAATTCAACAATCATAATTGCTGGTGAGGATCTGGGGAAAAAGAAACCCTCATTCACTGCTGGTGGGATTGCAAACTCATTCACCACAATGGAAAGCAGTGTGGAGACTCCTGAACAGAATGGACATGGAGCTACCAATGGACCCAGGTATCCTACTAGGCATCTGCCCGTGAGATGTCACATCTCAGCACAGAGACATTTGTTCAACTATGTTTATTGCAGCTCAATTCATAGTAGCCAGGAAATGGAATCAGCCCAAATGCCCATCCCTGGACGAATGGATACCAAAGTTGTGGTGCATCTACACGATGGAATTTTACTCAGCAGAAAGGAAAAAATGACATAATGAAATTTAGAGAAAAGTTGTCTGACTTGGAGCAGACCTCGCTTAGCGAATTCACAAAAGAACAGAGTCAAATGCCCATCCCTGGACGAATGGATACCAAAGTTGTGGTGCATCTACACGATGGAATTTTACTCAGCAGAAAGGAAAAATGACATAATGAAATTTAGAGAAAAGTTGTCTGACTTGGAGCAGACCTCGCTTAGCGAATTCACAAAAGAACAGAGTCAAATGCCACCTATTCTCCCTCATATGCAGTTACTAACCAGGATAAACTCTATGCAAACCTAGTAGGGGAAATAAGAGACTGTGAAAGAGGCAGAAGGAATGGGAGGAGGAATGCGGAAGATGGGGGGTACTTATTCAATAAGCTAAACCAATAGTGACTCGAAATCATAAAATCCTTACTTTCATACAGTAAGCTCTTGAGAAAGAAGTGGGCATTGTCCCGTATGAGGAGCTGTGAATGGAGGGGAGGAAACCAAACCCCATGAAAAATTGATCAGACCTGCAACCTGTGGATCAAAGAGACCTACAAGGTCCCCAAAACAAGACAGGTTTCTGTCAAAGCTCTTGAATACTGACCCTAGGCCAAAGGTAAGATCCTATTGCTGAAGAAACCACAGAAAGACATTGAACAACACCGAGAGACCCTGCGAGATCAAGAATGGTGTCCAGTACCCACATGGTAGCAAGTGCAGTACCAGAAGGCACTGCATAAGCTGCCAGGGGAAATTGGTCAATGATATTTGGAGAAAGCAAAGACCACGGATACAAAATGCAGACTGTTGCCATGAGAAGGCTGAACACACTACCTTCTGGGAGAAATCAACAGACCAATGATCTGTTGATCATTGTTCAACAATCAAATGATCACTGGTGAAATAGATGCACCAAAACCAGGGGGGTATTCAGCAGCTTTTAAATTGGCCAAGAAATCTACTCAGTGACAAGGAACCCTTAACTGGTATTGGGACTCAGGGCAAAATCCTACAGGAACCAAAAAAAAAAAAATCCCCATTACCAGAGAACTACAGAGAGGCTAATCTCAATAGGATTTTGCCAAATTAGAAATGTGTGTCTCATTTAACCTATACTGATCTCACTCTCCGATAGAGATTCTGTTTGTATTTTTCAGAAGACAGTGAGAGAGCTGCGGTCATTCCAACTCCACCAAAGAATCACAGGCTGATATCCCAGCAAAAGATGAGTCACCCCAGGCCTATCACGTAGCCCCAAGTGAAACACTTGAGACAGTGGTGGGGCAAAAAAGAGACCTATAAACACAGTCAATTAGTCATCCCAGGGTAAGTCAGTGAGACAGACTCCAACAACTTCCAACACAGCTTAATATAGAAGCACAAAGACTCAAGGTCACAACAACAACAACAAAACAGACTTAAAACTCACCCTCCATGACTCAGGGAACTGAGCAGAAGAGGGGGCAGAAAGACTGTAAGAGCCATGGTGGGAGAGATTCTCCAGAGACATTACCCCCCTCAGCTACAATGGATAAAGGGGGGGCAACTTTGTTGCCTCCTGTACTATCCATAACCCCTTGCCACATTGATCCAGTGTGCCCACCGAGGAGGAGACCCAGTGGATTGGGGACAGGGAGGAGAAAAATGGGAATATAAGCACAATATTTACTCAATCAATATATCTAATTTTGGGCAATAAAGATAAACGAAAAATATATAAAGTGTTATCAAGGGAGATGCCCACTGGCCCCAGTGGGACAAAGAGTCACTTATGTCCATGGGCCTTTCTCTATAAAGGAACTAAAATAGATACAACAGGAATTGGGCAATTTCTCTGAAAACCCTGATCACTATTATGATGTCTTTTATAAACTTACCAAACAGTAAGAGTTAACTTGGAGAGATGTTACATTAATATTAGATCAGAGCTCAACTTCTATCGAAAGACAGAGGGTAAAAACTCAGACAATAGCAGTGGAAAATGAATTTTATGCTGCCCCTGATGAGTACCATAACCCTAAAGACCCCAAGATTCCCATAGGGGCAGAGGCAATAACCACAAATAATCACAACAGAGGGGGAATGAAAGACAGGGGACATGGAACTGAAAACATTTTATATATTATATATTATGGGGACTTCATAGAGATAATATTAAAGCCTTTAAACTATAACACACTATTAACTATAAAATAGGGAGACCAGGAACTGCTGATTACCTGTCTCCAGAGACTCAAGGAAACAATTAGAAAACATACTAACATAGTTCCAAATACTATGGAGGAGAAAATTCTTCTTAAAGATAAATTCCTATCTCAGTCAACACCTGCTATTCATAAAAAGCTACAAAAATTGATGGCTGACCCACACAAGAACTTAAAACAGTTGATTCAGGCTACAACTTCTGTTTATTATAATTGGAATGCCAAAAGGGAAAAAAGAAGCAACAAAATAAAGAATAGAAACAAAAAGGGAAAAGAGCAAACAAAAAAAAAGAAAGAAAGAAAGGGAGATAAAAAAGGAAAAGAAAAAGAAAGATAAACATTACCAGGAGATCATAGCAGAAATAAAGGCAGCCCGGGGAAGGACCTCTTTAAAGAGGCCCTGCCATACCTGTTTTCTTTGTGGACAGAAAGATAATATTTTGTTCTCATTTTTATTGTTGCTTTCTTCTTCTTTTTTTGGTTTTTCGAGGTAGGGTCTCGCTCTAGTCCAGGCTGACCTGGAATTCACTCTGTAGTCTCAGGGTGGCCTGGAACTCATGGTGATCCTCCTACCTCTGCCTCCCGAGTGCTGGGATTAAAGGCGTGTGCCAAGAATGATGGGATGAACAAGAGACCCACAGCCACAGCCATTCAATCAACACGGGATAAACCAATGAGACAGAAACCAATGATTTTTGACACAAAGACCCCTAAGTTCTCAACATTAAAGCGGCCTTAATGCTCACCCACCACGACTCAGGGAACTGAGTGGCAGAGGGGGCGGAAAGATTGTGAGAGCCATGGTGGGGGAGAAAATCCAGAGGCATATGCCCCTGAGTAACATCATACTAGGGCCAGGAGAACTGGGCTGACTCCTAGGCTATCCATGATCCCCTGCCCCAAGGACTGATCCAGACGGCCCACGGAGGAGGATATCCAGCTGATTAGGGATGGGGAAGAGGGGCATTGGGGAACTGGGGATAACAACTCATTGTTTGCCCATTAAATAATGTAAGTCCCTAAAAAATAAAATAAAGAAAGAAAGAAAATATTTTTACAAACTGTCCCAGGAGGAACACTGCCAGGTCCCCACCAGGACCTTGCCCTAAATACCAACAGAATCACTAAAACAACTGGTGCCCCTTAAATCAAGGAAACTAGAAGCCATGGCTCTCAATGGATTAGTGATGGCTGTGCACACAGGCTCCTGCCATTCCAGTCCACCTGGAGAAGCCCCCGAAAATTCTATAGGTGGAAACACATACCGTAGATCTTGTCATTGACCTGGGTGCTTGATTTTCAGTGTTTGATTTTTGTCCTGGAGCTAGATCTAGCCACACAGTCTTTAGGGGCATCTCAGGTAGGGTTCAGAAGTTTCTCACTGAGCCTCTGACTTGCCTTTGGGGAGATTATCTCTTGCAGCACTCTTTCCTTTAGTGTCTCTGGGACACTAACTCCTTTGCTGGGAACAGATATTCTCTTCAAATATCAGGAAAAATGATCTTAACTCCAGGAGAAAATTTATGGCTTCCTTTGCTAGAAGAAAATGTAGATCCTTCAGTTTGGACAGACAGTGAAACTGTAGGTTGAGCTGTCACCACCACTCCTGTTCACATACATCTTAAAGACCCCACTTACGTTCCTCTCCAAAAACAGTGTCCTTTAAAGCCAAAAACAATTGAGGGACTTAAACCCATAATTATATCCCTAAAAAAACAAAAACTCCTAAAGAAATGTTCTAGCCCATATAATTCTCCTATTCTTGGGTTAGAAAAAGGACCTAATACCTAAAAATAAGTTCAATATCTCTGGTTAATTAATGAGACAGTGATCCCTCTCCAACTGGTTATATGCTCTTAACTCAAATTCCCCTGGGAACTACTCATTATTCAGTATTGGACTTAAAAAATGCTTTTTCCTGTGTATATATATATATACACAGGAAAGCAAAAAGTATATATATATATATATATATATATATATATATATATATATCCAGCCTTTGTTTGCCTTTGAGAACACAAGTCATAAAACAGGACAGGTAACTTAAATGGTTTTACCCCAAGGCTTTTGAGACAGTCCTCATCTGTTTGGTTTGGCCTTGACACAGGACTTCCTAAACTAAAGAAGTCCTGAGACCACCCTGTGACAGTATATAGATCATCTTTTATTTTTGTGGGACTTCTGAAAACACAGTCTCTCAAAAATGTGGGGCCCTTCTCAACTTCCTGGCTAATTGGGTGATACAAAATCTCAGGGGAACAGACACAGCTGTGTCAGTCTAAGGTCACTTATTTGCGAATGAAAAAAATAGTTTGAGTCCTGAACAGATTCAGCCCATTCTAGCCTATCTTCTCCTTCAGACAGCAAGACAACTGAGGGCTTTTTGCCTTTACAGAATCTAGACTCGCGGTTTTACAGAGCTAACAAGACCTTTGTACCAACTTATTAAGAAACACAAAAATGTCCATCAGCTCCTGTAATATAGGAACCTAAGGTACAGCACTCCTTCCAACAAGTAAAGGACGTCCCAACTCAGGCCCCTGCTTTAGGGTTACCTACTCAGTTTTCTCTCTGTGTAACAGAGAGAAAGGAGTCTTAACTCAACTCTGAAGGTCAACACCCCAACCAGTGGAACACCTTAACCAGGAATTGGACTCAGTAGCTAAGAAATGGCCTGGATGCTAAAGAGCCATTAGAGCAGTAGGACTGTTAGTCCTCAGATAGGCCTCTTGCTGGACATACTCCCCATGATGCAGGGAGCGTTTGAAACTGAAGGGGACATACATGGTTGTCTGATAGTCAAATGGTGAAATATCAAGCCCTCATGAGGGAGGGAACTAAAGTGACCATTAAGGTTTCGTTTCCTCTTTTCTCAACCCTACCACTTACATCCCAGATGAAAACGAACTCAAACTCATGTGAAGAAGTCCTGTTGATGGCTAAAGAGATGGCTCAGCAGTTAAAGGCACTTACCTGCAAAGCAGAAGGACACGAGTTCAGCTGCCCAGTACCTACATAGAGCCAGATGTACAAGGTGTTGCATGTGACTGGAGCTCCTTTGCAGTGGCTGGAGGCACTGGTGTGCCCATTCTCTCTCTCTCTCTCTCTCTCTCTCTCTTCCTCTCTGTCAAATAAATAAATAAATAAATAAATAAATAAATAAATAAATAAATAAATAAATAAATAAAACAGTTTTAAAAAGAAGTCTTATTTATGCTGTAAGGCCAGACCTCAGGGACCAACCCTTAAAAAATCCTAATCTTCAATTATTTACAGATGGGAGTTCTTTTGTTTTGAATGAACTAAAAGGACAGGTTATACAATAGTAACAGAATGTGATATTCTTGAATTTGGGCCATTTCCAGATAATACTAATGCCCAATTCAAAGACCTGATAGAGCTCTAACTGTCAGCACAGGAAAATGAATAAATATCTATACAGATTCTAAATATGCTTATTTGGTGTTACATGCTCATGCAGCCATTTGAAAACTACTTCAGGACTCCAATCAAACACCCTAAGGAGATCCTAAACCTCTTAGAAGCAATCCTCCTCTCTCGTGAGGTGGCAGTCCTGCACTGCCCTGGGCATCAGAAGGGTGAGGACCCAGTGATTCTGGGAAACAATTTGACAGATTCTGAAGCCAAAGCTGCAGCCCTAAACACAGAAGGGGTGTTTCCCCTTCTATGGGAGGATTCCCTTCTTCTGCCCGAGAGACCACAATGTACCTCACAGGAGGCCACTGAGGCACAGGAAGGTGGCTACAGCTTAGATCACCATGGGTGGTGGGTTACCTCTGATAACTGTTTATGGCTACCTCAGTCTCTACAATGGAATGTCTTAAAGTCTTTCCATCACATGTATCATCTAGGGGGAGAAAACTCAATTCAGCTGACAAAAAGGATGTTTGTAGACAGGAAAATAACCAACACTATAACTCAAATCGCTCAAGGGTGTGAGATCTGTCAAAAGACTATCTTTTGTTCCCTCCTGGGAACCAGAGATGAGGGAGATACCCAGGAGAAGACTGGCAAATAGACTTTACTCATTTTCCAGGGGGCCCTGAGACCCACTGTTGCTGGGGTGGGTAGACCAAAAAAAGACACAAGAAGTAGTGAAGGTCCTTTTAGGCGAAATCATCCCAAGATTTGGAATGCCCAAGAGTATACAGAGTGACAATCAGCCAGCCTTTAAGACAGAAGTCACTCGAAAGGTCTCCCAGGCCAAATAATAAAAACACACAAACCCTGGGAAATGTGCAACTTTAAAAATTACTGCTACACCAGCTAAACGAATCCTTAACCACTTTTTACATGGCTTCATTTATACAGTTTAAATGCAAAGAGAATATCAAAGACTAAAACACAAGCCTTTCCAGTGTCTCACACTTTGTACCCATATCGTTTCACATTTAATAGTTTCATTTAATAGCTTCATTTTGAATGTATACTTTATTTTAATATTTTTATGTTTTGAATTTTAATGTTTCATAACTAGTTCGTGTCTACATAAGAATTACACCTGAAAGCTATAATGCATAGAACTAAAACACATACCTCAAACTTCAAATGAAAAAAGTCACAAAAGTTCACACTTGTGTTCACTTTAATTTGATTCAAAGCAAACAAGCTACAGAATATCTTTCCCCAGACTTTGCATTTCCTGATGTGCGCCCAGTGGAGCTTTAATATGTGACACTGACAGTCCATCCGAACACAATTCCTCAGCAGAAACCTCCAAATAATTCAAACATCTTTAGCCTATAAAACTATCATGTTGCACTTGCATTCTTCATAACGTCATTTTGGTTTGCAAGGAGATTTAGATTTGTACAAAACGAAGTTCATATAAAAACTAGTTAAGGATTCAAAGCATGCAAGCTCTGAAGCATTCACTGTAGCTCCCAAATAATAATGGGGAGCTATGATTTGCACAAAAATACTTTAAATTACTTTGGTTATGTTCTTTATGGTCTTGACAGCTTAGCTGCTTGCAGTGCACACATGCATCCTCTTTGCCACGTGAGGTCTGCTCACTTCTCTGGATCTGATTGGACACACATGTTAACTAACTGTCCTGGGGAGAGGTGCGTGATCACACTGTTCTCTCTTCTTACACACCGAGTATAAACTCATCTTAGAAAGGACTCTGTAACGCAGCCATCTCATAGAGTAGGCAGCCAAGAGACCATGATCAGACTTGAAGTTGTTTCCATTTTCATGTATTCTCTCTGGAGTAAGGTGTGCCCACTAAAGAATGTGCAGCTGTGGTTTTGGAGCTGGAAAACCAACCGAGCCCAAGATCTCCAGGCTTAAGTTCCTGTGGTTGTAATGAACACATTAGCTGGTTTTATATCTCTCTGCATGACCATCCAAGAGTGCATGTGTTCCAACGCACTGCACAGACGCACGAAGTGCACAGTTCTTTCAGGAATCTGTTTCTGAAATTTCTTAAATTGCTGTATTATTCTGGAGAGATTATCAGAATCTGCCAATTCCAAAACTATGTTAAATTCACCTTCAATAAACGATGAATTACATTAATTACATTTACTTAATTACTTACTTAATTACATTTGGATGGTTCGGTTGCTTCAGGAGATCAAGTTCCCTGATACAGTCAGCACATGCTTTGGCATGCATTAAATCAAACATCTGCACTTTCTTTTTAAAGCTACCGGTACCCCATCCAAAAGACAGACGGCACTATATACTTCACTGAATTGTCCACGCCCAACCTTCTTTTCTATTTGAGAGTTGGTTAGTGTATTATAGCTCATATCTGGTCTTAAGGCCTTCTGCAGTTGGAACTGAGTGCTTGAACGGTCCTTGCATTACTGTTCATCCATTGTCTGAAGCAACTTTAGAATTGAAGAAGCGGGCTTATGCCCTGGGGGGAACCTAAGCAAGAAGGCAGCTGGGCCAGGAGCCTGCACAGAAAGGCCTTGGGCCTGGCTGGGACTGACGATGTGAAGCCCCAGCCAGTGGACCACGTCCTCCTGTGCCAGGGACACTGGCTGCCTGCCTGGGTCCCACCTGCATGGCGAGGTCCTCCCAGCCAGCCCATGCCTGCCTGCCACAGTGTTGTTTTGATTTGCAATCCCTAATGGCTAAAGATGATAAAATTTTTCATGAATTTACTGACCATTTGCATTTCTTCCTCTGAGAGCTGTTGAGTTAATCTCCCCATTTATTGATTGGATTGCTTCTTTGTGCATACGTGTTAATATCTCAACTTTGTTATACATTCTGGCTGTTAATTCCTTGTCAGATATATAATAAGCAAAGATTTCCTCCCGTTCTATAGACTTGCCTCTGTATTTCCTTTGCTGAGCAGAAAGATATAATTTTATGCAATTCCATGTCAATTCTTGCTATTATTTCCAGGTAGTAGATTTCTTTTCTTTTCAGAAAGCCTTTATCTATGCCTCTTGTAGTTAGCTTTCCCGTTGGAGGTAGAAAGAACCTGACCAAAAGCAGCTTGTGGAGGAAAGGGTTTATTTTGGCTTACAGACTCCAGGGAAGCCTTCATGAACACAGAGAAAACAGTGGCATGAGCAGAGGCTAGACGTCACCTCCTGGCCAACATCAGGTGGACAAGAGCAGCAGGAGAGTGTGCCAAACAACAGCAAAGGGAAGCTGGCTAGAACCCCCATAAGCCCATCCCAACAGTGTTCTAATTTCAAAATTGCCATCAGCTGGATATTAAATTAAGCATTCAAAACACATAAGTTTACAGGGGACACCTGCATTCCACCCTTGGCTCCTGTAAACTGATAATCATACTGTTGCAGTCAGCTTTCTTGTTGCTGCGCAGAAAGAACCCAAACAAAAGTGGCTTGTAGAGGAATGGGTTTATTTGGCTTACGGACTCAAGGGGAGACTCCATTCTGGCAGGGAAAACGATGGCATGAGCAGAGGGCTGGACATCACCTCCGCCACAGCACTGCAAACAGCGGCAGGAAGGTGTGCCAAACTCTGGCAAGGGGAAGCTGGCTTATAACCCCCATAAGCCCGCCCCTGACAACACAGCTTCATCGAGGTTGTAAAACCCAAACTGCCATCAGCTGAGGACCGATCTATCAGAACACATTCATTTGTTTGTGGGGGACACCTGTATCAAACCATGACACATACATAATGTAAAAT
>PVHP010054993.1:0-10282 GCA_004024765.1 Zapus hudsonius | reverse complement strand
TTCCCCCCCCCCTCCCCATCCCCAATCAGTTGGATATCCTCCTCTGTTGGCTGTCTGTATTAGTCCTTGTGGCAAAGGATCCTGGATAGCCTAGTACTCAGCCCGGTCTTCCTGGCCCAAGTGTGTTGTTACTGATGGGTGCCATGCCTCTGGACAGTCTCCCCCACCACAGCTCTCACAATCTTTCCACCCTCTCTTCTGCTCAGTTCCCTGAGTCGTGGTGGGTAAGTATTAAGGCTGCTTTAATGTTGTGAGCTTAGGGGTCTTTGTGTCAAAAATACTTGGTTTCTGTCTCATTGGCCTATCCTGTGTTGATTGAATGGCTGTGGTTATAGGTCCGTTGTTCATCTGTCATTGTCTGCTGGGTTCCCTATGGATCCTCCACGATATGACTGTGGTGGCTCCTCCCTTGCCAGGATCTCAGCCATTGGCCTAAGGTTGGTTGGTAGGGTTAGATGAGCCACAGCTCTCTCATTGCATCCTGAAAAACACAAAAACATTTGGCTTATCCTGAGTTGGTTGAATGGCTGTGGCTATGGGTCCCTTGTTCATCTCGTCCTTCTATGCAAGGTTCCATATGGATCCTCCACAATATGACTGTGGAGGCTCATCTCATGCCATGATCTCAGTTTTTACCTGCTGTCGGATGGTAGGGTTATATGAGCCACAGCTCACTCGCTATATCGTGAAAAATACAAACACAATCTCCATCAGAGAGTTATCTTCGATCAGCTTCCCCTGGAAGCTTGTGCAGTGCCCTCCAGCCCTTCACTAACTGCCATCTGGGGGTTGGTTACCATTCCAGACCTCCCTGGGACTCTCGATGAAGATCGATGGCATTCTGTGGTTTCTTCAGCAACAGGATTTTATCTCAGGCCTGGGGAGGTCGTTCAAGAGCCTTGACAGAATTCTGTCTTGTTTTTGGAACCTCATGGGTCACTTTGGTCAACAGCTCAGTGAGGGAAGGGACTGGTGACCGAGACCCGGGGCTTCAGACTGCTCAATTATTCACAGACTTAGACATTCTCCCCTACTACTCATGACCCCTCTTGCCAGTTGACGCCCACTATTTACTTTTTAGGTTACAGTATGTTCGTGAGGATTTATGTTTTTGAACCTAATTTGGATTGACCTCCTGCTTAAGCCATTCCCCTCAGCGTTTCCCTTACCGTTCATTCATAACCTCTCACTTCTTTCTACTAATCTGCATAAAGAAAAGTTATCCTGGTAAAGGATCGCTTAAGAGGGAGAGTATGCGGCATTCAATTCTCTGTTCTATTGAGTGTTTGCTTAGTAAGATCTGCTCAAAGTCAGACCTTTTTTCCTAAATTTAGATATGTCATTTTTCCTTTCAGCTGAGTAAAGTTCCATCGTATAAATATACCACAGTTTTGCTGTCCATTCCTCCATGGATGGGCATTTGGGTTGATTCCAATTCTTGGCTATTATGAATTGAGCTGCTATAAATATAGTTGTACAAAATTTTCTGCATTGAGATGTGACATCTTGCGGGTAGATGCCAAGTAGAGGGATAGCTGGGTCCATTGGTAGTTCTATGTCCATTCTGTCTAGAAGTCTCCACACTGCTTTCCATAATGGTTGAACAACTTTGCAATCCCACCAGCAGTGAATGAGGGTTCCTTTTTCCCCACATCCTCACCAGCAAAGATTGTTGTTGGTTTTCTTTATGATTGCCAATTTTACAGGGGTAAGATGGTATCTCATTGTGGTTTTGATTTGCATTTCTCTGATGCTTTAGGATGCTGAGCACTTTCTTAAATGAGTCAAGGCCATTTGTGTTTCCTCCTCTGTGAATTCTCTGTTGACATCAGTACCCCATTTTGTGAGGGGGCATTTTGGGTTTTTGTTAATAATTTTTTTGAGTTCTCTGTAGGTTTTTGAAATTAGGCCTTTGTCAGAGTTGTAGCTGGCAAAAATCATTTCCCAATTTGAAGGGGGTCTATTGGCTCTGAGTATGGTTTCTTTGTCTGTACAGAAGCTTCTGAGCCTGATCAGGTCCCATTGGTTATGTGCTTGTCTTATTTCCTGGGCTGCTGGAGATTTGCTCAGAGAATTTTTTCCTACTCCTATTTCATGTAGAGTTCCTCCTATTTTTTCTTCCAGGGTGTTCAGGGTTACGGGGTTTATATTAAGGTCTCTGATCCATTTGGAGTTGATTTTTGTGCACGGTGAAAGGAGTGGGTCTAATTTCATTTTTTACACGTGATTATCCAATTCCTCCAGCACCATTGGTTGAAGATGCTATCGTTGGCCCAGCGTACATTGTTGGCCCCCTTGTAAAAGACCAGATAACTGAAGTTACTTCCATTTAAAGCTGGGTCTTCAATTCTGTTCCATTGATCTGTCTTTCTGTTTTTATGCCAGTACCATGCTGTTTTCATTACTATGGCTTTGTAGTATGTTTGGAAGTCAGGCATGGTGATGCCTCCTGAGTAAGATTATTTACTTAGAATAGTTTTGGCTATCTGAGGTCTTTTGCCCTTCCTAATAAATTTAGAGATTATTTTTTTCTATGTCTGTGAAGAAAGAGGTTGGGATTTTTATTGGCATAGAATTGAATCTGTAAATCACTTTTGGCAGGATTGCCATTTTTACTATATTGATTCTCCCTATCCATGAGCATGCAATATCTTTCCATCTTCTCACGTCCTCCTCTATTTCCTTCTTGAGTGTTTCAATATTTTCCTTATATAAGTGCTTTACAACCTTGGTTAGTGATATTCCAAGGTATTTGATTTTCTTTGAGAATATAGAAAATGGGACAGTCTCTCTGATGTCTTTTTCTGTCTGCTTGTCTTCTGCATATAGAAAGGCTACTGATTTTTGTGTGTTAATTTTGTATCCTGCCACATTGCTTAAGGCATTAATCACCTTCAAGAGGTTACTGATACTATTCTTGGGGTCTGATATATAAAGGATCATGTCATCTGCAAAGAGGGATAGTTTAATTTCTTCCTTTCCAATTTGTATTCCTTTTATGTCCTTCTCTTGTCTTATCGCTTGGGCTAGAACTTCAAGCACTATGTTAAAGAGCAGTGGTGAGAGTGGGCAGCCTTGTCATGTTCCTGAATTGAGTGGGAACTCCTTGAGTCGTTCCCCATTGAGAATGATCTGTGCTTTAGGAAAATTGTAAATTGACTTTATTAAATTGAGGAATAGGCCATCTATGCCTATTCTTTTGAGAGCTTTGAACATTAAGTGGTGTTGAATTTTGTTAAAAGCCATCTCCTCATCTATTGAGATAACCATGTGGTTTTTGTATTTGAGCCGATTAATGTGGTGTATCACATTTATCGACTTGCCTATGTTGAACCATCTCTGCATCTCTGGGATAAAGCCAACTTGGTCAGGGTGGATAATATTTTTAATGTAGCATTGTATCCGGTTTGCTAGGACTTTGTTCAGGATTTTTGCATCTAAGTTCATCAGAGATATGGGTCTATAGTTCTCTTTTCTTGTTGCATCCTTGCCTAGTTTAGGGATTAGGGCAATGGTACCTTCATAGAAGGTGTTTGGAAGGCTTCCCTCTTTTTCTATGCTTCTAACAAGCTTCAGAAAGAGTGGTTTCAGCTCTGTGATGAAAGCTTGTTAGAATTCAGCTGAGAAACCATCTGGTCCTGGGCTTTTCCTTTTGGGAAGGTTTTTGATTACATCTTCAATCTCTGTGGGTATGATAGGTTTATTTAGTGCTTTTATCTGCTCTGGGTTAAGCTTTGGCAGTTGGTAGGTGTCCAAATACTTATCCATTTCTTCCAGGTTCTCTAATTTTGTGGAGTAGAGGTTTTGGAAGTATGACCTGATGATTCTTCCAATGTCTTTGGGATCTCTTATGATCTCACCATTGTCCTTTCTGATTTTGTTGATTTGGGCTTTCTCATTTCTTTGTTTGATTAGGTTGGCCAGAGGTTTGTCAATCTTATTAACTTTTTCAAAGAACCAACTCTTTGATTTATCTATTTTTAATTGTTTTCTTTATTTCCAATTCATTAATCTCAGCTCTGATTTTAATTATTTCCTTTATCTTGAGCTCCTCGGTTTAGCTTTTTCCATCTGTTCCAATGATTTTAGGAGGTTGTATAAGCAATTGATTTGAGACCTCTCTGTCTTTGATATGAAGGCATTTAACGTGATGATCTTTCCCCTCAGGACTGCCTTCATTGTGTCCCATAAGTTCTGATATAATGTGTTATCGTCATCATTTAATACTAGGAAATTTTGAATTTCCTGTTTTATTTCTTTGATGACCCAATCATTTTTTAGGAGCGCATTATTCAGGCGCCAGTACTTTGTATATTTTATGGATCCTGTTCCATTGTTAACTTCTACCTTTTATGAACTGTGGTCTGATATGATGTAAGGAACTACCTCAATCTTCCTGAATTTGTTTAGGGAAGATTTGTGACACAAGATATGATCAATTTTAGAAAAAGTCCCATGTGTTGCTGAGAAGAATGTGTATTCTGTGTCTTTGGGGTAGAATATTCTGTAAATATCTGTTATCCCAAGCTGGTCAATGGTGTCATTAAGCTCCGTTATGTCCCTGCTGATCTTCTGTTTCCTTGATCTGTCTAGAGCTGATAGAGGTGTATTAAAGTCTCCTACTATGATGGAATTAGAGTCTATTTATGCTTTATTTTTGAGTAGGGTTTCCTTTATGAACTGTGTTGCACCCAAATTTGGTGCATATATGTTAATGATGGTGACATCTTCCTGTTGGATCATTCCTTTGATGAGTAAGAAGTGACCATCATTATCCTTTTTAATTGATTTTGGTGTAAAGTCTATTTTGTCAGAGATTAGTGTAGCCACACCTGCTTGCTATTTACTTCCACATGCCTGATAAATTGTTTTCCATCCTTTTACTCTAAGAAGGTTGCTGTCTTTAGAAGTAAAGTGCGTTTCCTGAAGGCAGCAGATGGAAGGGTCCATTTTTCTGATCCACCCTGCAAGTCTGTGTCTTTTTATAGGGGAGTTAAGTCCATTTATATTCAGTAATATAACTGTGAGGTTTGCTTTGAGCCCTGCGGTGATGAAGGGTTAATGGGGGTTTTTGTCTTTGCTGCTATTATTAGCACACTGACTGTGATTGTCTTGTCTGATCTCTGGTACTCTTCTGAGGAAGATTTCTTGTTACTTCTTTGTGGGATATCTCTTGCAGGATCTTCTGAAATTGTGGCTTTGTTTTGAAATAGTCATAGAGCTGTTTTCCTTCATGGAACACTTTCACTTCTACATCTATCAGGAGGGATAACTTTGCTGGGTACAGTAGTCTAGGTTGAAAGCCACACTTCTTTAGGCCCAGAAAAGCATTATTCCAAGCCCTTCTGGCTTTCATGGTTTCTAATGAGAAATCTGAGGTAAGTCTGATGGCTTTTCCCCTGTAAATTACTGTCTGCTTTCCTCTAGCAGCTTTGAGTATTTTCTCTTTACTTTCTATGTTAGACATCTTAATAAAAATGTGTCTTGGAGAATTTCTCTTCATGTCAAGTCTGTTTGGAATCCTCTGGGCCCCTTGAAAGTTGAGTGGACTTTCTCTTGTTAGATAGGGAAACTTTTCTTGAATAATTCTGTTGAATATATTTCCTATGCCCTTAGCCTGGGCTTCTTCTCCCTCTGGGATCCCAATGATTCTAATATTGGTCCTCTTTATTGTATCCCATAGATTCCTCAGATTTTTCTCATTTGATTTCTTGAATTTATTGAAACCTGTCACATCCTTATTAATTCCTTCTGATTTGTCTTCTACCTCTGAAAGTCTGTCCTCCAGATTATCAACTCTGGGACTGAATGATTCAAGGGAGGTGTTTAACATCTCTTTTTCATTATTGTTTCTGCTATAATTTATTTATAGTCTCCAATTCTTTGGTGAGATCCAATTTCCAATCTATTTTGTTTTTGCTAGGGATTCCAGATAATCATTTTTAAGTTTTCTTAAGTCCTCATCAAATTTAATCAATTGATTGTCCAGCTCTTCTCTTAGTTGATTAATCTTTAATTCACTTAATGTATTTCTGAATTCATTCAAATTTCTCTCCATCAAATTCAGTCTGGAGTCTACACTTGAGTAAGAAAGCTTCATCTCATTCATGTCTTTTCTCATAATTTCCATATCATCCCTTAACTGCTTCATATTTGCATTGCAGTTGTGGTCAGGAGTCATATTATTCTCTCTTTGCGATTGTGTATGAGCTACCTCTACTTCCTTGCCCTTTCGTATTTCATAATTGGACTAGGGGCCCTGGATTGGGGAGTTCCATTTTTCCGTTGGTTTCTGCCCATACCCAGATAGGGAAGTGGGACTCAGGTACCCTGAGGAGTGCTATTCAGCACACTTTACTTCCTAGAAGTAGCGCGTGATCCCTGGTACTCGCAGAGAGCACCTGTGCCCTCCTGGGATGTACCCGTCTGATGAACCAGCCTCTGCCAAAGTTCCCCAGGTAGCTGCCTGATGACTGGCTCCAGAACCAAGCTAGGTTGGCTTGCCCAAGGATTGCATCTGCCTGTGTATGTGGGGGTGGGGGTCATGGAGAGGATTATGTCTGAGGATTGGTTGTTCCCGGGGGGGAAGCAACTCAATTGGCACCAAGGTCCAGGAATCCGCCACGAGGGGACAATGGCGGGAGCTTGGGGTGTACAGGGTTCAGCTCCGTCTTCCCCTGCAGAGCTGAGAGTAGCTGGGGAACCCTGTGGTGGTCCCGAAGCTGAGGAGATGCTGGGCCTGTGGACAGGTCCAGCTGTGATTTGGGGCCTGGATCCCAGCTGGGCAACCAAACCTCCATGGAGAGACAGCCCCTCCCCTCTCATACGACACCCTTCCGAATCAGCCTCCGCAAAGATTCCCAGGTATCTGCCTCAGGTCTGGCCCCAGAACCAAGCTAGGTCAGCCTGCCCAAGGCTCGCGTCTGCCTGTGTATGTGGGGGTGTTGGTTGTGGAAATAAGCACGTCTGAGGATCGGGTGCTCCCACGAGGGGAAGCGGCTCAATTGGCGGCACTCGGAACCTGCCGGGAGGGGATAATGGCGGGAGCTTCTGGTGAGGGAAGATTCGGCTCTCTGATCTGCAGGGGAGCAGAGAGCCGCTGGTGAACCCCATCTGCTCTGGCCCAGGGGGTGGGGAGGAAGGGAGGGCGCGAGCACAGGTCCAGCCGGTGTCCAAAGTTTGGATCCCAGCTGAAGAAATCAAACCTTTCCGAAGAGAGTCCTGGCGATGCTGTTACTTGTCTACCATCTTGCTCCTCCTTCTCAATTCTTAACTATTGGAAACAGAGCAGCAACAAACATGGATGTTACAAGTATCTCTGTAGTAGTGTGGAGTCCTTTATGCCTGGAAGTGGTATATGTAGCTGAGTTGTATTGAGTCCCATTTCTAATAAAAATGATCATTTATAATCAAATACTTTTCTGTGTTATAACTTAGATGAACCTTGAAAATACTATTTTAACTTCAGATGTTGTGTGATTTCATTCACAATACAGTCCTCATTAAGGAATTGTAGAGACATAAATAACCTAATAGTTACTTAAAGGTGGGTTTGGGAAGTGGACAATAGAGGAATGAGAGCTAGTGTATATGGTATTACTTTCTGAGGAGATGAAATATTCTAGTATTAACTATAGTAATGTTTGCACCAATCTGTGAATATACTAAAGTCCTGGAATTTGATTGTTTTAAATGGGTAAACTTTGTAGTGTGAATTATATCTCAATAAAGCTCTTTTAAGGTAAAGAGGGAATGCTCCCCATGTGATTGGATTGGGCAGCTGAATTGGAGAACCACGAATCAAGTTGATAGAGCATGCATTTGAAGTGACCTGGACTGTAATGAAACATCCAGGTAGACAGATGACCCAGTGGAGGTTCACCTCATTTTCCTCTTCTGGAGAACAGCTTCTCTGTTGCAGGCTTCTAAAAGGCTTTTGGTGTGGAAAGCAAATGAAAGCATGTGTACAGTCTCATCACTCTTGCCTTACCTCTGGGCTTGAAAGCTCATCAGGCAGCATTAGAGATATGATTTTCACTATGCTGGCTGGGGAGGTGGTGATGTGAACATTGGAGAGGACCAGTGGGACTGAATCAGCTAAATGGACATTCAGTATGTCTTCTCCATGCTCACGAGTTCCTGACCTCCTCACAAAGTTTACATGCTTCCTGTGAGAGGTCAGTTCCATTGTTCATTAAGGAGATGTTATTGATCCCCTCTCCTTCATGGATGCTTACAGAAAAGCAAACACGAGCCCTAAGTGGGGCCCACAGGCTTGTCCTTACCATTCATAATGTGCTTGACATCAAATTTCATCAAAATCCACTGTATGACACCTCTCCAACCCACCCACTTGCACCCATTTCCACTGGCACCACCTAGATACGGCCTCCAGCAGGTCTTGCATAATGGTTGTGATATCCTCCTCCCCTGCCTCTCCTCTTCCCCTCCCAACCCTTCTCCATGCTACAGCCTGTTATCGTGAGAAAATCACAGTGCTGTGCAAGCTCTTGTGTGCATGATTCCTTAGAGCATGCCATTTTGGTCTCCCTTTTAGCCTTGTCTAGTGTTTCTTGCTGGCTCTTTACATCTCTGTCTGTCTGTCTGTCTGCACACACCCCATCCAGACACCTTCAGGTTCGGCTCTTGCAAAAGCTGCTAACAAGGCTGCCTGGGCTCTGGTCATGCCCCCTTCCAGTTCAATTTCCTTAGAACAGCTGGAGGCACTCCTGAGGGCCAGCCCCCATTTTGTGCCCTTTCTGTATTCTTTCACTTCCTTTGTTAGCTTCTGAAGCTCTTTTTTTTATTTCTCTTCTTGTGTTAAGTGTATTTTTTCTCTTTCTGACTCCTTCACTGGCTCAAACAGAGAGCTCTGTAGACTGCCAGCATACCTGATATTCTAGCCACCCCTGTTTTGCCTCTAAGTTTTTCTAAAGGGAAAGATCAAACTTCTTAGCAACTACATGACCTTCCACAGTTGTATTCTGCTGATGGTCCCCTTAAACATCATCTGCAAGTATAATTTCCATAAGCATCACATGCTCTACCCCTGGACCTTTGTGGACCTCCTAGTCCTTCAGAATCTCCTGCCTGTGGCCTTTAATGGCCAAATTCCCAGTCGTTATTCAACAACTCTCTCAGGGCCCCCAAGAGCAATACTTTCTAGCTTTTAGCATTCTTGATCTATATTGTCCTTGACTAACTTCTTAATTTTGTTTAGCATCATGTCCAGGATTCATCTGCTTGCCTCAATAGTGACATGCTTGGGGTTTCACTACAAATTCCTGACTGAAACTCCAACAAAATAGCAAAGCACCTGAGAAATACATGAAGGTATTAAGGGGTGGATGCTGTTGATGGGCGTGGGAAGGGGCTCAAGCTTCAAGATCAATGTTTATGGGAGGACTGAAATGGATTGGAATTCCCCCAATACATGATCCCCTGTTATCCTCAGACACAGAATTGCTCATTGAAGTCAAGTTCTTTGGCAAATGCGGCGAACTCCTCGACCAGCGAGGAAGAACCACCACCACGCGAGGATCCTTCTCAAATCACACTTTATTGGAGAGCCTTTTGATTGAGGGGGGAGCTGGAAGCGAAGGGGCGAGCGCTAAGAAGCAGCTGCTTTTATAGGAAAAAAGGACACGGATCATCCCATGATTGGCTGGCTCCTGCTTGTCACCCCCAGATGCCACGGGATTGGCTAGGATAGCTTGTAGTAAAGTAGCCTTCCATTGACCTTTGACCTTGTAGTAAAGTAGTCTTCCCAAGCATTGCCTAATCCCAAATGCTGGGATTAAAGGCGTGCGCCACCACACCCGGCGCTCTCTGCAATGGGATTAAAGGCGTGCGCCACCACGCCTGGCTCCCTGCAGTTCCCCCTTTTCTTTTATATAAGAAATTAATAATAAAATGGCCTAGGACCGTGTCTGTCTTAGGTTGTCCACAGCAAAGTACATTCTTACCCGTCATCGGAATTCTGACCTCCAAGCTTCAGAACCCTGTCTTAGGTTGATATGTATTTCCATGGATCTTACCCGTCTCTGACTACGGATCCAGCATTTTAAGCCATGGGGGGAAGCCTAGGGCCAAATGGACACTCCTTCTCCGGTGCAATGGGACCAAACCCTCGGAGGTGCAAAGGCAGCGTCGAGGCCAAAGTGACTCCATTCGCCTTACCTCGTGCAATGGTCAATTCAGTCCCTGAGGGTGCAAAGGCCGAATAGGTCAATTACTCCTTAAGGCAGAGAGCCAAATTTGGGGGAAAGAGCCACACTCCAGT
>PVHP010054992.1:0-10275 GCA_004024765.1 Zapus hudsonius | reverse complement strand
TGTGTGTGTGTGTGTGTGTGTGTGTGTGTGTGTGTGTGTGTCCTATAACACACTCAGGAAGCTGAGACAAGAGGATTCCAAGTTCAAGGCCAGAGGACACAGACCAAGGAAAGATCCTATCCAAATCCAGCATTGTGAACCAATGGTTTATCAGGTCACTTGCAGGAACGTGGGTGAGGGGTCCCTTGCAGAGCATGAGGGAGCTTGCTTAGGAAGGATGGGTGGCTCACAGGTCGTCACCCCAGCATGGTGCAGACTCCTGACTGCTGCATTCTGGGGCTCACTTGCTGACTGCTTCTAGAACCCCAAGGAAGGAGCTTGTGGAGCTTGTAAGTTTCAGGAACGTCTTGTGACTTCGGAGTTGTTTATTTCCTGAGTCCCATGAGCCTCTCACTTCCTTTCTGGAGGGAAAGTCAATTTGGAGGAAAATGTTATATAACAGAAGCTCACCTTTGACCACACCTGTGTTCAAATTCTCCCAATGCTCCTCCCCAACATGGTGACCAGAAGGAGATTGTCTTGGTGTGGCTTGCTTGCCATCATTAAAAATGATCCTCAAGGACCATCGTATAGTTCTCAGAACTTTCAGAAATCATTACTAACCCACTGCCAGCTACTGCGTTTCCAACAAGAACTTGAACTTCCAAAAAGTATTATTCTTATAAGATGTTTCTTCTAAAAAATGGTAGTAGAAATACCAGTAAGACAGAGACAGATAGAGTCACTTACACGAGTTCATCGAGATCATTGGTTACTACTTAGAGATAATGTCCACTAGTTTGTAGAACCCTTCAAGGAGAATTATAGAAACCTAATTTCCCAGTGGAATTTGTTATAAGACCAGATACAAGAAGGAAGAGTGTGTTGTAGAGATAATCTATTGATCACATGACCCTTCCATTGTTTTTATGGCTCTTGAAAAGTGTGTTCCTTATTGTTTTATAAAAAAAAATAAAGATTTTTCTTTTTCCTGGGAGCATGAAGTTACCCTGAAGCTTACTGGTTAAGATTCGCTGAATATTTTGCATTATTGCTTCTATAACACCCCTATTTGTTTTTTTATGGAAGTCACCATCCTTCCTGCATTTCTCCCCTGTTTCAAGTCCCTTAATTCACATTTTAAGTTCCTCATAAGTAGTGGATATTTAGAATATTAGAACACATCATTGAGACTTGGTTAGACTCTTATCTCTCTAACTTTGATATTATTTTTCCTTCTCAACCCTGGCAGCTGCAGCAGGGCAGGCAACTGCAAAAAAAAAAAAAATTGAAAATATTTTTCTAGTTCTGGAAAATGTGGCTTCTAAATTCTACAACTAAATTCCCATGCATTGTACGAAAGAGTTATTTTATTTTTCTTATTAACAAAGTCTTCAATTTGGAAAAATATATGTTTTTATAATACTATGCCTTCTGGGCCCAGTATAAAAAGAAACATCGAATGATGCCATGTCTATAAAATCTTCCAGATGGAGTTGGTCCATGAGAGCAACATCTTGTAAAAGAAGACAAGTCTTTGCTTATAAAGATTCTTTCTGTCTTGCTTTCTCAGTACACTCTGCACAGGATTTCATGGTGGCGACGTCTTCATTTTCTACCTATAATATGTTTTGTGAGTCTGTGATTTAATGCAGGGGTCTCCTGAAATTCGAGAGACTTAGTGTTACAACGTCAATAGGAGAGGGATATTTTCTTATGGATGGGGAGATAGCTATGCCTCCCCCTGAATTCTCTCCACTCCCAACCACATTATCAGTCTGTTTCCAATGTTCTCAAAGAGGAATTCCCACTGGGGCACAGGTAGAGAAAGCAGACATGAAGGTTTATTTCTGGCAGGTGTGACAACAGACATCGGAAGGTCCACTGTTGCAGTCAGCTTTCTAGTTGCTGCGCAGAAAGAACCCAAACAAAAGTGGCTTGTGGAGGAATGGGTTTATTTGGCTTACGGACTCAACAGGAGACTCCATCCTGGCAGGGAAAACGATGGCATGAGCAGAGGGTGGACATCACCTCCGCCACAGCACTGCAAACAGCGGCAGGAAGGTGTGCCAAATACTGGCAAGGTGTCATGGTTTGATCCAGGTGTCTCCCACAAATAAATGAATGTGTTCTGGGTAATCAATCCTCAGCTGATGGCAGTTTGGATTTTACAACCTCAATGGAGCTGTGTTGTTGGGGACAGGTTTATGGGGTTCTAAGCCAGCTCCCCCTTGCCAGTGTTTGGCACACCTTCCTGTCGCTGTTTGCAGTGCTGTGGTGGAGGTGATGTCCACCCCTCTGCTCATGCCATCGTTTTCCCTGCCAGGATGGAGTCTCCCCTTGAGTCCATAAGCCAAATAAACCCATTTCTCCACAAGCCGCTTTGCTTGGGTTCTTTCTGCGCAGCAACTAAGAAGCTGACCACAACACAAGGGGAAGCTGGTTTAGAACCCCCCAAAACCCACCCCCAACAACACAGCTCCAGTGAGGTTGTAACCCAAACTGCCAGCAGCTGAGGATCAATCTATCAGAACACATTGATTTGTTCGTGGAGGACACCTGGCTCAAGCCATGACATCCACCCTGCAGAGTTGAGGGTGGACTGAGCATTGGGACAATAGAAAATGGCCACTTCTGCCATCATGGACTTACGTGTTGGTCTATCATCATTCCTCCTTTGGCCACCTCTGGGGTGGTCCAAGCTGGTCTCTTTATGAAACAGACAGAGGCTTTCTTAGAGACCCCTTCCTCTGACCCACAATCCTGTCTGTACAAGTTTACCCTTAATCCTGTCTGTTACAAAGATGCATTAGGCAAAAATATGTTCCTCAGTGGCAAAAATTCAGAGTCAAGAATCCAACTAAGAGACAGGACAATGAGCCTTGAATATGGTGCTCAGGGAGGGGCTGTCCCAGCTGCAGGTCCCCTTACCTCTCGCCCCTAATATTCTCAACCTCTGTTCTGACTTCAAAGTTCATTTTGCCCATAACAATCTGACCTTGGGAGCTATCCCAAGCCTAAATAGATGCACCTATAAATATCCTTAAGTACTAGCAAGCTAGAATCTGATCTCTCCCCTCCAGGCACTCTAATATTTCCTGGGATAGAATAAGTGCTGAGAGGGGTGGAAAAATCTGTATGTTATTAGGGGGTTTGTATTTCAACCTTTTGCAGGCAATGTGTTCGTATCATTCTTTCTACTGTCATTATGCAAAAGGTGCATTGTTTGTGCTTGAAAACATGTTATAAGGATACCATGTCTCTGTGCATATGTGGTCCTCATTGCCCGAGAGTTAAACTCTTAGTACAGCTGAGAGGTAGCCCTCGCAGGACTGGCTATGCACATGTTTCTGTCCTGAAATCTTCCGTTCATTTGCTATTCTCAGTTACATCAGACAGCTCCTTATTTATTGTGTGTGTGTGTGTGTGTGTGTGTGTGTGTGTGTGTGTGTGTGTGCACAGCGTCTGTATGTGGATCATGGGTGCAGACATGAATGCCCTCCATATGACATATGTGGAGGCTGGGGAACATATCAGGTGTCCTCCGTTACTCTGCCTCTTTTTTTAAAAATGATTTTATTTATTCATTTTCAAGGAGAGAGAGAGAGAGAGAGAGAGAGAGAGAGAGAGAGAGAGAGAGAGAGAGAGAGAGAGAGAGGGAAAGAGAGAGAGAGCACACCAGGGCCACCACCTAGTGGGTCTGGCCCATGTGGGTACTGGGGAACTGAACCCAGGGCCTTAGGCACTGAAGGCAAGTGCCTTAACCTCCGATCCATCTCTCCAGCCCATTTTTTAAAAAATGATTTTATTTTACTCTGCCTCTTTATTTCCAAACCAGTCTCTATCTGAATTTGGAGTCCAGTGGCAGCGGTGGGAGGCCCTGGGGCATCCACGATCACTGTCTGTCTCTCTTGTATCTTTCTCTGCTTGCAAATAAATAAATGAAAATATTAAAAAAATACATTCTTTTTGGTTCAATGGGACTAGTAAGGGTCTTGGTCTTCAGCTCCGAAAAGATATTCTCATTATCCAAACTCAGAGCTCCTTCCTTGGCCAGGACAATTCACCTGATCCCAAGTTCTCTGTGAAATGAGATATTCTATGTATCATGGGAGCAATGAAGACTCTCTGGAGTGAGTCTAGATTAGTTCTATCATCCCCTGAAACTGATTTTTTTTACACATCAAATATTTATTCCCCACAGCAGTGGGAGCCTGGAAGCATAGTAGAAGGTTCTAGTTTCTAGTGTCTGGGAAGGCTAGCAGATCCCATATTTGGTAAGGACCTTCTCCTAATATATGGTTAGCCAACTTTTATTTTTAACTTTTTTTTTCTTTATTGTCCATAATGAGTTACATTGTTTAGTGGGCCAACAATGAGTTGGTATCCCCAATTCCCCGTTGCCCCCCTCCCCCAACCCCAGTCAGCTGGATATCCTCCTCCATGGGCCATCTGGATCAGTCTTTGTGGTAGGGGACCATGGATAGCCCAGTCTTCAGCCTGGTTCTTCTGGCCCAATTGTGTTGTTACTGAGGGTTGCCAAGTATCTGATATTCTCCCCCACCACGGCTCTCACAATCTTTCTGCCCCCTCTTCCGCTCAGTTCCCTGAGTCGTGGTGGGTGAGTGTTGAGGCTGCTTTAAGGTTGTGAGCTTAGGGGTTTTTGTGTCGAGATTCGTTGGTTTCTGTCTCACTGGCTTATCCTTTGTTGATTGAATGGCTATGGCTGTGGGTCCCTTGTTCATCCCGTCATTCTCTGTGGGGTTCCATATGGATCCTCCCCCAAATGACTGTGGTGGCTCATCTCATGCCAGGATCTCAGCTTTCTGCCTGCAGTCGGTTGGTAGAGTTATATGGGCCACAGCTCCCTCGCTGTATCATGAAAAATACATACACAATATCCATGGGAGAATGAGATCAGTATCGCTTAACAAATATACACCAATCTGGATTACCTAGCTTCTATTTTTAATAGCCTCCCGGCAGTCGCTCGCAATAGTGCATCTTTTCTTGGGAGCCCAAGAGTATGGGATCCGGTGCATATCACCCTGAATCCCCGGTTCCAATCAAGGGTTCCCCCTCACTGAGTGGAATATTTGGCCGAATTTAATAGCTGTTGATTGTCTCCCCCAGGCCCAGGCTCCTCCATTGCACAAGTGCTCCTTTCTTGGTTTGCTTTTCTCTCCCAGTAGGAGGTGTGGTCAGCCTACTCATGGCCGCAGACTGTGTGAAACTGATTTTTTTTTTGAGTGAAGAATTTATCCCAGAGCTCAAGATTATTCAAAAGGGGAAATTGACATTTATGCAAATTTATGGCCAGTAATGGGAGGGTTGTCACAGGGCCATGATTGGGGGAACTTGACATTTACTCAAGGATGTCTCTGATGAGCACAGTTGTGACATCACATGTAAGTTTCCTGAAACCCATCAGCTCCCTTCAGACCATTGCTTTCCTGTCATTTTGTCAGATTTCCCCACGTAGCTAATGGCTGTCCAAGGAGGACAAGGGGTGTTGTCTTCACTCTGACTCCATCACAAAAAGTCCGTCCTATTAAGATGAGTCCTATGAAATTATTAATATCTAACCAAGTTTTTAAAATTATATATTTATTATCCATATTTATAGATACTGAATGAGCAAATAATGTGTTGGTGTCCTCAATTCCCGATTTCCCTCTTCCCTGTCCCCAATCAGCTGGATATCCTCCTCCCTGGGCAGTCTGGATCAGTCCATGGGGCAGGGGGTTATGGATAGCCTAGGAGTCAACCCGGTTCCACCCCCTTGGTATGTTACTAAGGGGGCCATGTCTCTGGGAGTTCTCTTCCACCATAGCTCTTACAGTCTTTCCGCCCCCTCTTCCGCTCAGTTCCCTGAGTCATGGTGGGTGAGTATTAAGACTGCTTTATTGTTGAGGTCTTAGGAGGTCTCTGTACTTCTGCTTTAGGTTGTGTTGAAGATTGTTGGTGTCTGTCTGGCTTATCCTGTGTCGACTGATTGGCTGTGTTATGGGTCTCTTGCTTATCCCACCACTCTCTGCGGGGTTCCATGTGGAGCCTCCACGGTAGGTCTGGTGTGGCTCATCTCTTTCCAGGATATCAGCCATTGGCCTGTGGCTCATTGGTAGTGTTGAAAAGACCACAGGTCTCTCGATGCCTTCTGAAAAATACAAACAGAATCTCCATCGGGGAGTGAGATCAGTTTAGGTTAACTGAGATACACATTTCTGAATTAGCTAGATTCTATTATGAGTAGCCTCTTTGTAAATCACTTGTAAAGTGCATTTATCTTTGGGGGGGGAGGTCCCAAGATTTTGGTTCCAATTGTATTTCACCCTGACTCCCAATTCCAGTTAAGGGCACCTTGTCACTGAGTGGTTTACTTGGCCAATTAAAAGCTGTTGATTGCCTCCCCTAGCCTTTGGCACCTCCATTGCACAAGTGATCATTTCTTGGTTTACTGTTCTCTTCCAGAAGGAAATGTGTTTGTGATGGTTAGGTTTTGTTGTCAACTTGGATCTTTATAATTATCTTGGGTGGGTCTCTGAGGATGTTTACAGGAAGGCAGCCTCTCAGTAGGGGGCAGGATGTAAAGAAGCTCAAATAAGCTGGACGTAAACATCCTTTCCTGTGTGGGTGGTGCAGGAAGGAAATTCCAGAGACAAAGGAAGCCATTAAGTCTGGGGAAGGGTTGTAAGACCCCACCCTAAGGCTATATAAAGGGGAAGAAATTCTCTCTTTAGCCTCCTGCCTATTGCCTGTTCTGTGTGTGTGGTGTTGGTGATGGGTTTTTCTCTCTGTTTGGACCTGTGAATGAGGACCAGCCTCTTTCGCTGTTACGGAACTTCCCCTCAATCTGTAGTTTCAATAAATACTTTCCTCCCCCAAATTGTGCCTGGTTTGAAGATTCATCCCAGTGGCGTGTGGCTAACTACAACAGTATTCAGCCTACTCATGGTAGCAGACTGTGTTTCATGCCAGTGGTCTCTGTTTACTCCAGCTGTCATTGACCAGCTTCTCCTGGCAGCTTATGCAATGCCTTCCAGCACTGCACTAACTACCATCTGGGGGCTGGTTACCATTCTGGACCTCTAAGGGTCTCTCGATGCTGATCGATGACTTTCTGTGGTTTCTTCAGCAACAGGATCCGGCCTCAGGCCTGGGGTGGGTATTCAAGAGCTTTGGCAGAATTCTGTCGTGTTTTGGGGACCTCATGGGTCTCTTTGGTCAACAGCTCAGTGAGGGAAGGAGCCAATGACTGGGGCCAGGAGTTGTAGAACTGATCAATTTTTCACAGGCTTAGACTTTCTCCCCTTCTATTCACGGCCCCTCTTGCCAGACAACACCCACTTCTTGCTCAATAGGTTACAGTATGCAAGTGAGGATTTTGTGATTTCCAATCATTATTGGTTTATCTTAATGATTAAGTCTCCCCCCCATCCCATACACCTCTTTCATAAACTCTCACTTCTCCTGACTTGTTTGTATAGAGTTTAAGGTTAACCTGGTTAGGAACCACCTAAGAGGGAGAATATGTGGCGTTTGAATCTCTGTTCTTTTGAGAGGTCGCTTAGTAAGATCTGTTCCAAGCCAGACCATTTTTTCCTAAATTTCGATATGTCATTTTTCCTTTCAGCTGAGTAAAATTCCATCGTGTAAATACACCACAGTTTCGCTGTCCATTCCTCCATGGATGGGCATTTGGGTTGATTCCAGTTCTTGGCTATTATGCATTGAGCTGCTATAAACATAGTTGCACAAATGTCTCTGTGCTGAGATGTGACATTTCTCAGGTCGATGCCCAGTAGAGGGAGAGCAGGGTCCATTGGTAGCTCTGTGTCCATTCTGTTCAGTTTTTTGACTTTAAAAAAAGTGATTTTTCTATGGTCCACTCTTCTACTAGATACAGAAATAAGCAAGACTCTTGACATTCCAACCCCCTTTTTTGCCTCTTGGCTGTCGAGACACCCTAATTTAGATGTTTGAACTAATGAATCTTTGATCTCACGTCAGCTAAAGAATTTTGTTGTAAGCAGCATTATTTCTCAAATCTCTTCAACCATGACCACATGGCTTACAACATAACCAGTGGTTAATTTTAAGAAATTAGTTAACAAGTTAATTATCTGCAACTTCCTCAGAGCATATGGTTCTCCCCAAGTTCAATGACTCATTACACATTTCTTAACGGCATAGATCATGGTGATGACATCTCTGTGTACTTTATTCTTCTCATTATTGGGGGATGAATGGAGGGCCTTATGAAAGTTACCTTCCTAACTCATTGTTCTGTCCTTCAATGTTATTGACAATGAAAATCTTTAAGGCAGCTAATTTAAGGCAACTAATGTGATAGCTTAATATGCAATGTGAATTGATTGCTAGAATCTAATTACCACCTCGATCACCTTACACACATCACTCTTGTTTCTTTTTGTAAATATATTTTTATTGATTTATTTATTTGCAAGGGGAGAGAGAGAGAGAGAGAGAGAGAGAGAGAGAGAGAGAATGGGCACACCAGAGCCTCTAGATGCTAGAAACAAATTCCAGATGCATGCACCACTTTGTGCATCTGACTTTATGTGGGTATTGAGGAATTGAACCCAGGTCCCCAGGTTGGTAGGCTTTGCAGGCAGGTGCCTTAACCACAGAGCCATCTTTCCAGCCCCGTCATCACCTTTTTTTTCTCTGACAATGCACTGATATTAGCTACAATCACTGGGCTGGACATTAGATCCCTTAGCCTTTTGGTCTCCTAAGCAGAAGCCATGTTTCATAAGCATTTCTCCACTTCCCTTGCTTCTGCCTCCTCTCTTGCCTTCTGTGGGCTTGATCGTCACTGAAAACAAACACCTGAGTCAATAACTTCAGGCAGAAAAATATGTAAGGTGCTCACAGTTTTGGAGGCGTAGGTCCATCTTGGCCAGAAGGGCATAGCAGAGTGAATGAAGCAGGTTTCAGAGAGAGAATACAAGAAGCCTCAAGGGCAACCTTCAGAGACCTACTTCCTCTGACTATTTCTATTCCCCCCCTCAAAGGATTAGTTCAGATCCTTTGGAATCTAGTCGCTTCCAAAAAGCCCAACAGTTGACAACCAAGATTCAATAAATAAGCCTGTGGGGGACATTTCATATTCAGACCATAACAGTATCCAGGTGAAATTTCTGCTATTTTTCATACTGTGCCTGACATATCACTTAGGATAATGACCTCTGGCTCCATCTACGCTGTTACAGATGACAGGATTTCATTATCGTTTACTGCTAAAATAATACTTCACTCTACACAGTGATATGTCTCGCATGGAGCCGATCGCATTTTGTTTATCCTTTCCTTCGTGGAGACTTAGGTTATTACATTTGTTTACTGTGAATAGTGCCGCAGTGAGCAGAGGAGTATGGACGTCTTTTTGCAACACCGATTTCCTTTCCTTTGGAAGTAGACCCAGAAGGGGATCGTGGGAACATATGGTAATTCTATTTTTAACATTGTGAGGAGTCTCCGTACTGTTTTCCATAAAGACGGCACCAATTTACACTCCCACCAACAGTCAACTAATCCATGTCTCCACACCTTCCAAAACACTTGTTACTGCTTGTCTTTTTTTTTATGTAACCATCCTAACATATGTGAGGTGATATCTCACTGTGGTTTTGATTTGCAGTTCCCTGACTATGACATGAGGCCAACATTATTCTCGCATCAAAGCATGCTAAAATACCACTGGAAAAGAAAATTGCAAGTCAATTTCCCTAAAGACCAGATATAGGAAGATCGCTCCGTGGTTAAAGGCGCTTGCTTGCAAAGCCTGAAGGCCCAGGGTTGATTCTCCAGAATCTATGCAATACAATGTCACACATAAATCTGGAGTTTGTTTGCAGTGTCCAGAGGCCCTGGCAGATCTGTTGTGTGTATACACTTGTGTGCTCTGTGTCACGTGTGTGTGCAAAGCCCAGAAGTGAGCGTCTTCTGTCTCCTGTCGTCTGCCTGCATTGCTTTCTTGAGATGGAGTCTCTCATTGAATTTAGAACAGCATGCTGTTTTGGGTCAGACTGACTGACCAGCAAGTCCCAGAGAGTCTCCTGTCTTATCCTGCCACAGGACTGGTATTCTGGGCATGCGTGATGGTGCCCAGGTTTTCACATGTGAGCTGAGGAGTGAACGAAGGTTATCTGAGGCCTCCTCAGGTTCCCATATTTGTATAATACACGTTCTTATCTGCTGAGCCAACTCCCAGCCCTTAGATTTTGATAAAACAAAAATAGGTTAAGAGACATTTAACCATCTTAAATCTAG
>PVHP010054991.1:0-10278 GCA_004024765.1 Zapus hudsonius | reverse complement strand
CCTAGTGACACACCTCCTTCAGCAAGTCTCTACCTCCTAAAGGTTCTATAACCTTCCCAAATACAGCCACTGGCTGTGGTCCAAGTGTTTGGACACATGTGCCTACGTGGGATTCCACATTCATACTACAGCAGTTGGGATCACTCATCTGATTATTTTACTACCATGATTTGGTTCAAATGTGCCAAACTTATACTATTGTCTTTTACTTGAGCTATATTGTCCCAAATATCAGGGCCAGTGGGAGAATTAAAGCCTTTTTCATGTCTGTTCTATCAACCATTCATTAATTCTTTACTTTCAATCATTTAAGAATCAAGCCTTTGCATAAAACTTGTTGACAACTTGCAGCGAAGATGTTCTCTTGTATTAAAATAGAATATTTTAAGGATATATGATTTCCTCAAAGATATTGCTTTAGGAGAAAAGGTAGAATTAACACACAAAAAAACCCTGGTCATGGTAACAAATGCTTATTAAATACTTACAATCTTAACAGTGGGGATTTGGAGGTGGGAGTCTTGAGAGTTTAAGACAGGGTCAGGCATGGATGGTCATGTCTGTATTCCCAGCATTTAGGAGATTGAGGGAGGGGGATTGCCATGAGTTTGAGTTCAGCCTCGGCTACAGAATGTGAGACCCTGTCTTAAAAAATATATTAATAAAGAAGGAAGAAGGAAGAGAAGGAGGAAGCTGAAGAAGATGATAGCCAAGTTGGGGCACATAATGAGAATCTATCTCAAAAAAGCAAGTAAACATAAACCACAAGCAAATAAGCGTAAAATCAACAATTACTCAAAAGACAAAATTGTAAACTTTATAGAGAAAGTTTAGTGATATAGTAAAAATGATATCTAAATAAGATGGGGGAAAAGTGTTTCAAATTAGGATTTTTACATCTGTCCAAATATCTGGATAATTCTGTCATATTCCAACATTAATCATTCTAAATATTAATGATGACAATCAGGATAATAATTGCTTGTCAAATGTCCTACCTAACCTGACTTCTATGACGACTTTATACTTTTATGTCCCATTCTTTTTTATTTTTTGTTATATTAATTTTTAGGCATGCTTATTTAGTTCCATAAATAGCTTCATTCCTTACGAAATTATACTCCTGAGATATTCTTTCCTCCGAGCCTCCTAAAAGGTCTCCCTTCTGCTAATTCAATCTCCCCAAGCATTTTCACAATCAACAAATATGAATCATGCTGTAACATTTTGCAAAATCTAATAATATACATTTTCTCAGTCTTGGATATCACTCACCTGCAATTATCCCACTGAAATGGACTTTCGTAATTCTTACAGAGCCAAATAACTGGATTATGTGAATTAGAGTTGGAAGGCAGAGGCCATGTGTTGTGTGATAGAGACTTGGCCATCTAGCGGATAACATGTTAGAGGTTGATTATAATGAGGTTCATTGGAAGCTTTTATGGAATGAGGAAACTGTGAATTATATGACAAAGTTGGAAACATTCTGATGTCAGATTTTGCATGTAGACTTCCTTCCTAGTAGGTTATTTATGTATGGCTGTTCCCCCCAGATGGTATTTTAAAATATTATAACTTACAGAATTAGTTCTTAGAAGACAACGGATGGAATGTTTCTATGTCAGATCACTACCCTCGTTTATTAAAAAGTTGTTTTTTTTATTCTACAGAATACATTGTTCATAAAATGCGGAAAATTTCACTCTGTATACTTAAATATTTAATAGCCACATATTTACGAATGGGGGAAAATAACTTCTCACTGTAGTTTTCTTATAAATAAAGATGATGCTATAAGAAATCACAAAATACTCCCCAAAATAATAATTCAGGTTTGGTTTGGAGTCACATCTTGTATGTGTGAAGGGGGAACAATGACAACTTAGACAAAGCATCCCTGTTTGCTGCTTGGATTCTGCTTCCTGCCGTTTCATGAGGCAGCTGAGGCATTTGTGTTGGCAAAGCTTGATCTGGGCTTTGTATTAAAAAGCCTGCATTGTAAAGAAATGCAGACATGTAACTATTCAGCGATCACAATTCCACATATTCCAGTAAAGAGCAAATTTGGCAGTACTTTTGCTAGAAACAAACAACAAATGAAGGTGGTGTGTATTTTTAGAAATACGCTTTTCTTGTGCACTCAGTGTTAAACATTTTCTGGACACCAGGCGTTCTGTGGGCACTGGGGATAAAGAGATAAAACACAGAACAGGCCTCAGCCCTCAGGGAGCACAGACTTCAACAAGGTGTCCTTGGAAGGAACAGGTCCTTTTTATTCCCTGGCCTGGGATGCTTTCAAAAAAAATAATGTAAATGTCTGCTTTCCACTTGTGTGTTTAAGTCTTTTACAGTGAAGTCCAAAATATGTACATTTGATATATTTAAAAACTAACAAACAAACAAACTTCTTTTGCAATTGGTTTATACCCCAAACAAAACAAATGCACCAAAGAGATCAGGAATGTTGCTGAGGTCAGGGGCCAGGAGTTCAGTGACTTTGGTGCTAGATTTTAAGAAAGATGCTTCTTCTGCCTGTCTCCCACTCCACCCCACCCCACCCCAACAGGTGTCCCTCGCATTTGTATGTAAAATAGGGATATAGCCTTATCATTCTTTTGTTAACAGGTCACGGGCATTTTTCTCCTCTATTCCCACTGGCCCATTGGCATGCTGTCATCTGTATTTAACTGATGATCTGCTCATCACGTCTTGTAAGTGACCCCAATAATCTCATTGTTCTGCCAATTCCTCTTTGGGTAGAATTGTTACTTTGATGATTGGTATTCTCCCTGGGGGAGGGGGAAATGACATTTGTTCTCATGTCTCCAGGGAAAAGGTCACACATCCTCACATCTGTTTCTCGTAGAATGCAGGTCTTTTAGGATCACTCAATAAACATGCCTGCGGTGCATTGCCATAAATATATGACATGCTTTTATAACACTGAGAGATAACATAAAACGTTGAAGGAAAACAAGAATGGTATAGATGAAGGAGTAAAGAAGGTAGAAGGAATCCTTCAGCTTCCTGGCAGCCAACAAGAAGGTAACGCTGTTGAGCTGCTTAATTCTTGTGGGTCCGTGGATTCTGCTCCACTGGAAATGGATAGTGTGTCCTAGTTCTAAATTCCAAAGAATTTATCACATGGCTTTGAGGGAAGTTGACAAACTCCCATGATGCATTCATCATAAATGAAGCAATTTATAACACCGTGTCGCTCTTTCACACACTTCTGATGAAAGATGCAGTAAAATATTAAATTGTAGTCCCGAGAAGCCTTTATGACCTTGGAAATGTTAAAGCTATCTGGCAAATGCATATCTTTTCCTTGTGATCAGAACGGATAAAAAGGTGAGAATTAGAGAACCCCTGGAAATAAATGGTTAGTTTGTCTTTATCTGTCTGGAGCAGAAGTGTCTCCATGGGTTTTTCTGATGGTAATCTGCTCGGAGTGTGGATGTTCTGACATCCCACTGGCTTTAGAATTTGGGCTTGTTGGTGGCAAGGTTGGCATTCGATAAAATAATTAGAGATTTTTTATCTCTTTAGGTCTGGTATAGTAACAACCTCAGGTAGGGCCAAGACTTTTCTCAAGGAGTCTTTAGCAAGACACACAGATGCTATAACACAGTGTAAAATGAACCTTACCTTGAGAATGGGCAAGTGTAAATGAGGATGTAAAACCAGAAGGCTGCCTTCAGCCATGACCATGACCTTGGTACATTTCAGTACACATCTTGTCTTACTAACCAGTCTATGAATCAGTATGTAAGAAATTTGTATAACTTTGTACCCACACAATTTTTTCTCAAGCAATTTTTCATCAAATGGTGATTTATATTATAAAATTTTATTTAAAATTCCTGCCCCATTACAGTAAAGGAATCAATCCACTTATGGCAGAGAATATTGAGGACATTTTTCTTTTATTCACTAATTAGAAGTTTAATAACTTCAACCACAGCAAAGATTCTAGTCATAGAAATTTGACTCAAAATACATGCTAAACATTCCAAACATCACTCTTGAAAATCTCCCAAGTTTTAATGGAATAGATCATGGATCAAATGAAAGGAAAATCTCATTTAGTAAAAGGAAAATTTCTTGGGTAAGGGCACTGATTTTCAACATTTTGTTACACTTGCGTTCCTCTCTTTTTCTCTTTCTCTCTCTCTTCCTCCTCTCCCTCTCTTTCTTCACTTCCCTACCTAGTCCAAATTCAGAGAGGACAAGATGATTCAATGTCCTATGAGGGTAGGAATCTAGGGTATAAGACAGCCATGGACTACTTCAAAATCAAACTTAGTGGTAAGAGAATATAACATCATGGGCAAAGAAATGGTTTACAGTTTTCTTCAACAGTGAATAAGCCGGGTGGTATCTGGTTTCAGCCCTTATTCATTCTGAATGATCTTTTGAGCTGTAAGAGAAAGGACTCAGGATTTGAGTTATGACCCTGATGAGAATGGAAGCCAACAGGTGGTCTCTGATTTTCTGAGTGTGACAGAGATGTTTAAAAGTAAACAGCTGGGGCTGGGGAGATGGCTTCCCTGTTACAGTAACTTGCTTGAAAATCTGCTGACCTGAGTTCAATACCCCAGCCACCCAGGTAAAGCAGGATGAGTATACATTTTCAGTGGCAGGAGACCCTGACATACCCACATACACATGTGCACAAATTAAAAAAAATAAAAGTAAACAGCCGACTCAACAACCCAGGTAATCAAGCTTAAAGCTGGAGAGAGTAATTATTTAGAACAGAAGCATGAAGATAAACAAAGTTAGGATTCTTCCAAGATGGAGGGAATTATCCAAGACTGACCAAGACTCCGGAGCATGGTTTTCTGTTCAGAAATTAGCCATTGTTAAAATAAATGCATGTTTATTCATCATGGGAGGTTATCAATTTGCTTTCTCCCAGTTCCTCTTACGGGAATTAAGCTACCAGCTGATTAGTGGAACAAGATATTCAGACAGTAGAATGATGTGGAAATTTTCAGCTTGCATCTCAAAAATCTTACCACTCTGTTGTGATTCATGTTCCTAAATTGTTTCCATTTCTCGAACATATATACACATCATTTGACACAGATGTAAACATAGGGCAGATGCTCCCTGGAAGCCTGATTTTTATCTTAACTCCATATTGTAAACATTCTTCACGAAGTAGAGCATCCAGGCTTCTATTTTTGTCCTTATACCAGTGTGGTGCCCATGAGAATCTATGCATTTTAACTCTGGAATGTTTGGGAGATTTATCATCTATCTATCTACCCGTCAACTATCTACATATACATGCATAACATACACACACTATAAAAAAGACTGTTTAAAGGATATTTAGGACCCTGTAAAATCCCTGTGGCTTATTCCTTATCTTTCAGTAATTATTTTTAGTTTAAATTCCTTGCAATGATGTGAATGCATCCAAGTATGTAAACTTTCTCTTAAATTTGAATAATTACTGATATGTTTACTGATTTGTAACAGGCTTTGTTCTATTTTTCTATAATTTAACTTTCTTGGGTAGTTCTAGTTCACTAAAAAAATCAGTAGTGTTATTTTTAATATTGTGTGGGGGGTGACAATCTTTAAATTTTGTAGATACAGGTCTAAGTCCTGATACATAAAGATGCTGGTGTGGATCACAACCAAGTAAAGGAAAGGTAAAGATGAGAGAGCAGTTGCAGAATAACATTTTCAGATAAAAAAATGATTAAGATGAGACAAGAGAAAATGAATTCAGAAGTGCTGGCTTATTTTTCTCAATGTTCAGATAGAATATGTGCAACTTAGAGTGGAGATTTAGGTTGACTTTTGGAAGATAGTGTTTGTCTGTACCTCAGATATCATTTGGCTTTTGGATTGTGGAAAAAAAGAAATATCAGTTAGATATTCTTCAGTTTCTAGGGGAAAAATGGCTCTTTTTTCAAGAGAAATATTCTAGTATACAATCAAAACATTTTCCTCTCCTTCCTTCCCTCAAATTCCACATTCAGAAATTGACTAATGGTGCTGAAATGATTAAAAACAGACAGCATGCGTGTATTGTATTATGTATATACACAAACATCTGCAAGTTTAAAAATTTTTCTAATCTTAAATGTCAGTTGATCCATATCAAATACTTTTCACATCATTGATATTTTCACTTGAAGTGGCATCTATCCACATTAGAACATTTTAAAAAAAATCATCATTCATATTTTCCTCTTGTAGTTCTATGACCATGATATTTTGTGGACCCCTACAGTCTAAATGGTTCTTTAATGAGTTAGTGATTCAAAAGGTTGGTGCAGTAAGAAATCAATACTGCTGTTCATCATTACTTGATTGTCAGTCATAAACTAGAAGGAATGCTTTTATGAAAGTGGAAGCTCCTAAAAATCCATGTGTGATAAGCTGTTTGCAATTTCCTTAGCATTTCCAAAGTGAATGTCTTCAGATTAGAGTCGCTAGATAAACTGTTGTTTTAGAAAAAAAAAAGTCCAATGACTCAATTTTCTAACTTTGGTTCCTATCTGTTAGATAATATAAAGGGAAATGAACCACCTGTCATGTGGCTGGTGAGTTTTTATAGTATCTTCGAAAATCAAGCAGACTGGTGTGTCAAGCTCACACAACCTCATGGAATAACCCAGTGAGTGTAATCAGCAAGACAAAAGTATTCCTGGAATGTGTGAAAAGAATCTGTGGTCTATTTGATTTGCTCACCAAGACAGAACAAATTCTATAATGTTTTTCAAAGGAAGTGAACAAATATCAAAGTGTGCTTTATTTAAGGAGATCACATGTCAGTAAGTTACTGGGATGTTTTATTCTGCCATTCCATATGATGACACTTAGGGAAGGGAATACTTCAGTTTGCTGTAGGGCCTCACACCCCACCTCAAATGTGAGTGGCCTTTATTCTCCCACTGTTCCATGGGTCAACAGAGTTCTTCTGATCTAGATCTTGTCGTTGGGCCGGAATGACATAGGGAAGTTCCATTGTCATATCTGTAGCCTTTGTTGGTACAGCATGGATGGAACCTTGTTTTTGCCATCTTTGAAGAGATCAGTCTGGGTCGGTCCATATGTTGATACAGAGAATCAAAGAAAGAGGGAGCCTCCAGGTGCGAGCTTCCATCATAATTGTTACAGTCATTATAAGTTAAGTGGTCCATCCAGGCTACAGGTATTAACTGGAGTGGAGGGCATCAGCAATCCCAGCATGCTGAAGCTAATGGTGAGTTGGGAGGCACAGACAGAGCATTTTTTTTTTTTTTTTTGCAAACTCAAGGCATGAAACCAGATCTGGAGTTAAAGCTTCCAACTGTTACAGCTAAGAAGAGGTCTTTGCCTGACAGAGTTCCCCCATGTGGAAATGACATTGTCTATGGCATGCAATACCTTTGAAAGGAAGTATGAAAGCAAGGCTCCAATGCATTCCCAGGGAGCCCTCACTGCAAATCTGAATTAACGTATTCTGGTTTTTACTGTGCCTCGTCCATAGCTTAGCACTACCATAACTCGCTGGTCATGAAATGGCTGAGCTAGCTCTGGAATGATCTTGTCCATCTTCCCGAGATATGTTGGGGAAGACTTGCAACAAGGTCCTTTAGAGCAGTGCATGGGGAGGCCTCTTTTCTTGTGGTCAAATGTACAATAGTGCATTCAAGAATTTTTGTGTTTCAATACGTCTCTAAAAGATACACGTTTGTACTATAATTCTACAAGAACATGTGTTCCTTGTTGCCTTTTTTTGGTGTGTGTTTTGCTGTGTGTGTGCACAGTGGGTGTGATCGTGTGGAGGCCACAGGACAACCTTGGGTGCTGTCCTTAAAGCATTATCCACCATATCTGGCCTGTAGCTTACTAGTTAAGATAGAAATGACTGGCCAGCTTGCCTCTGTCCTCAGGGCTGGGATTCCAGGAACATGCCACCGGTGCCAACATTGTACTGGGGATTGAACCCTGGTCACCCCTTGTGCTTATATTTTACCCACTGAATTATCCCCCAGCTGGCATGTGTGTGTGTGTGTGTGTGTGTGTGTGTGTGTGTGTGTGTGTTTAATATGTTTTTATTGCAAGGAGAGAGAAAGAGAGAAGAAAGTGAGAATGGGCACTGGAGGGTCTCTGGCCATTGCAAACAAACTCTAGATGCATGTGCCACATTGTGCATTTGGCTTTACACAGGTACTAGAGAATTGAACCAAGGCTGGCAGGCTTTGCAATCAAGCACCTTTAACCACCAAGGCATCTTCTCAGTCAGGTCCCCACTTGTGATTTTGAAAGGAGGCAAATGAAGCAGATCTGTTTCCCAATCAAAAATGCAGTGGTGATCCTGAAAGACAGGGCGGAGATTGACAAGAATAAAGGTGCAATGAGAAATCTGACTTCAGGGCTTTGAGTGTAGAAGAGGATTAGACACTTCATATTGTGAGCCTAAAATAAATGTTGTCAGCATTCACTGTAACGCTGCTCTGTCCCAAGGCCTCCAATTACAGAAACCACGTCCTCTTCTCCATGAAGGAAAGTGGCAGGCATGGTTTCCACAGGACAGATGAGGAATCAGCTTCAAGCTTTAAAGTGGGAAACTATGTAGTGAGGCCTCAATGAGACTTTCACATACCTCACAGGCAGACAAGTGTTGCTGAAGCCAGGGGAACGTTTTGTAGAGAAGAGTTTTTCATGAAAACCACTCAGAGTGTTAGGAAAAGGAAAAGGCAAAAAAAAAAAAATAATAATAAATAAATAAATAATTGGTCCTGAAACTACGAAAAGAAAATAGCTTGTCTTTATAAAGGATGTAATGTGATGACCCTCTTGAGAAGTTTGTTCTTTTACTTCAGAAGCTCAGATAAGTATTTACAGAGAACACACCTAATTAAAAAAATTCCGTGATTCTAGCTATGAATGAGACAGTATTTCATCAGTTTTGCATAAGTGCCATTTCTGATCATTCATGACCTAGAAGAGAGGTCCAAGGTATTTACAAATTGGATGGATCACTTGTAGACCATTAAAATGATCAACGTTGCCTTGACTTCTTTACTTGTTCCCATGACTACCATATAAATTTCCCAGAGCAATCATTTAAACAGCCGCATAAAATTTTAGATGATTTCCTTTGAAAGGGTAAGAGACCTTGAATTAATAGGACCACTCTTCTGGATGTTTAGGGTAAAAAAGGAATGGGGTTGTCTTCTCTTTGAAATTGAAAGCTTATTAACATGTCTGTGTCTTACATAACATTTTAGTAAAGAATTGCTATTACTTTTTTTTTGTCTCCTGGATCTTTAAAAAATTTTTTTTACCTGTATATAAGAATGGGCAAAAGTGCTGAATTATCTAAATGTATCTACCACAGATTTCACTGGGGAAAATTATAATTATGACCTTCTACCTGGTTTTACAGTTATCATATTTTAGATAAATTAGCCACCCAAAATGGCACTGCGAATTTTGCCTTTTATTTTGTAGTTACTTCTATAAAAAGCTAATGTAAGCAGTTTAGTGTAGCCGCAATTTTCTCAAAAAGGGAAATATAAAAATGATTTTATAAATCACATATTCCAGCTTTTTAGTAAATATATCATTTTTCAAACATTTGTAATACTTTGAATTCAATTTGTACTGAATATTAAACATCCAAAAAATCAACATTCTCCTTATCATGAATATTCCAAGCTTTGAGTGAGAACTTAAGATGACTTTCATATTTTTAGAATGTGAAGAAAAACATTCTTATCATGAACACATATTAATATAAAGTTTTCATGAATTGAATCCTGTCATAAAACCACTGTTCAAGTCACTAAATTCTAAAATTAAGACTATAAACATATAGGAAAATGTATCAGTATCGTTCACAATAGCATAGTTAACAACACATTATAATTAGCCCCCTAACTTCAATAATTTTAGGATGTACACGCTAATATATATTAAAGTATTCAAAAATGGTATTAATACTAAAATCCCAACTGTGTAGTCTTAGGCAATAAGTGATGTCTGACTTATTCAAATTTTATTTTACTAACATTGCAGAAGATATATAGCTATATATGTATAAATTTCTTGAGGCAGCCAGCTGCAGCTCCCGAGGCAACATATAATATTAATTTAGATTAGCCTTCTGAGTTTCAGAAAATTTTGATTCAAACCACATATTATGTATTTTATATTTATGTGATGAGGCAAAGTATTAAATTATTTATTTTAAATAGCTATTTATCCCTCTTCTTTTTAAAGCTAACAGTTTTGCTTTATTTATGCAGTAAGTGATGCAAA
>PVHP010054990.1:0-10290 GCA_004024765.1 Zapus hudsonius | reverse complement strand
GAACTCACAGCGATTCTCCTACCTCTGCCTCCCGAGTGCTGGGATTAAAGGTGTGTGCCACCACTCCCGGAGGTTGACCTAGAATTCCTGATTCTCCTCTTGCCTCCACCTCCCAAGTTTTGGAATTGCAGGCATGTGCCATCTTGCCCACTCTCACAAAATAAAATCACAACCTGACAATCTCTCTTTAAGGAAAACAACTTCTGATAGGATATTAAGAATGAAGTTCAGGGCTGGAGAGATGGCTCAGCAGTTAAGGCACTTGCCTACAGTGCCTAAGGTCCCAGGATCAATTCCCCAGGACCCACATATGCCAGACCCACAAGGTGGTGACCCTGGTGCTCTCTCCCTCTCTGTATTTCTCTGCTTGAAAATAAGTAAAATATTTTTAAAAAAATAAAATTCAAACAAATATTTTATAATATTTGTTAAAATGAAGTGAAAGATATTCACAAATTATTCTTCCCAGTAAAGATAACAATTTGGCTCAAACATTCTGACGTCTTGCATTGGTGGTGCTACGATCATTTTGCTTTGCCTGCCATATTAACTGATATAACAGTGTTTTTGGTTAAGGTTAATAAACATAGTACACATAAAACTGATGATAAGCCAGGCAGAGTAACTCACACTTGTAATCCTAGCACTTGGGGGGCTAAGGCAAGAAGATCGCTTCGAGTTCAAGGTCAGCCTGGGGTACTGAGTGAGACCTAGTCTCATAAAACCACATCACATCAAAACAAAACAAAAAGCCGTAAGGCTGGGTATAGTGGCGTACACCTTTAATCCTAGCAGTTGGGAGGCAGAGGTAGGAGGATCACCATGAATTTCAGGCTGGCCTGAGACTACATAGTGAATTCCAGGTTAGCCTGGGCTAGAGCAAGACCCTACATAGAAGAAAAAAAAAACAGCCTATAAACAAATGCCATCCTAGCCATGCATTATTCTCCCAAAGTGCCTATGCAGTTGTGACCAAGCTAACCATCTCCTTGGCCTCAAATGGACACTAGATCATTAAAAAAAAAAAAAAAGCTGGGGGGTTGGGGATTTAGCTCAGTGGGTGAGCGCTTGCCTAGCAAGCACAAGGCCCTGAATTCGGTCCTCAGTACCACACACACACACACAAAAAAAAGCTGATCATTATATGATGTAAATCCAGATTCAGCTGCAAGATATGTCACAGCCCAAAGGATGGGCATTGCACTTGATTGGAGGGGGTGGATTTGTGGGACTGCCAGACCTGGAACTGAAACTTGAAATTTGATTCTCTTCCAGTTTAGTCCTTAAATCACTTCTTCACACAGCAGAGTTTACTGAGTTGCTGTGTCTAACACTATGTCAAGTGTTGTTGCAAAACACATCTGCTAATGGTCACAATGTCTCTCCATTCCAAAAGTTCTTACAACATAGTCCTGACGCTTCTTCCATCCCATGGCGGGGCTGATGCTCCATCCCTTGAGCCTGGAGAAGCCTTTGTGACTAGTTCCCAACCAAAAGAATATAATAGAAAGGAAGGTTATCAACATGTCACATACTTCTACCTGGTTCTCTGGGGGTTTGCTCTCGGGTGTGAAGAAACCCAAACTAGCCTAAAGGAGGTACCACATGGACAGGCAGATACACTCCAGCCAACAGCCCAGCTGAGGTCCCAGCTGACAGTCAAGATCAACAGCTAGATATGACTAATAACAGAATTCTAGCTCTCATCCCATGTCACCCCTAAACTCTGAATTTCCCACATGAGGGCTTAGCCTTTAGGAAGCACTTGTTGTTCCCACTGCATAAGGTCCAAATTCTTGACCTAGTCTTAAGAAACTGTGAGCACAATATTAATAGTTTTTGTTGTGGTGGTGGTTTTTCGAGGTAGGGTCCCGCTCTAGCCCAGGCTGACCTGGAATTCACTATGTAGTCTCAGGGTGGCCTCGAATTCACGGTGACACTCCTACTTCTGCCTCCCGAGTGCTGGGATTAGAGGCGTGTGCCACCACCACGCCTGGCTCATATTAACAGTTATTTTAAGAGTTTCAGAATTATGCAGCAATGGCAATGAGAACAGGTAGTGTATATGAGACCCTCTCTCAAAAAAATGACAATAAACAGACATAACTTGCAGAAGTTTATCATCTTGAAGAGATGATACACAGCACACATATAAAAGTAACTAGGGAGGTTGAGGAGATAGCTCAGTGTAATACACTTGCTTGCAAAGCCTGCCTGCCTGGGTTCCATTCTCCAGTAACCATGTGAAACCTGATACACAAAGTGGCACATGCATCTGGAGTTCAGATGCAGCAGCAAGAGGCCCTGGCATGCCCATACATCCTCTCTCTCTCTCTCTCTCTCTCTCTCTCTCTCTCTCTCTCTCTCTCTCTCTCTCTCTCTCCCCCCTCACATATAAATAAGTACTTTTTAAAAAAATAGGGCTTGGAGACATGCCTCAGTGGATAAAGGCCCTTGCTTGTAGGGCCTGACAACAGAAGTTCGATTCCCCAGTGGCCACATAAGCCATATGCACAATGTGGTGTTTGCATCTGGAGTTCCTTTGCAGTGGCAAGAGGCTCTGATATACCCATCCTCACTTATTTCCTTATTCTCGCTCTCTTTCTCTCTTCCTCTCCTTGCAAAAAAAATTTAAAAAATAAAATAAAAGTGGGCTGAAGAGATGGCTTAGCAGTTAAGCAATGCAGAAGGACCTGAGTTCAATTCCCCAGTGCCCATGTAAAGCCAGATGCGCAAGAGGGTGCATGTGTCTGGAGTTCATTTGCAGTGGCTGGAGGCCCTGTCGTGGCCATTCTCTCTGTCTCTCTGTCTCTCTGTCTCAAATAAATAAATAAAATATTTTTAAAAAATAAAAAATAAATAAAATAAAAGTAACCTAGTAACAATAAAAGACTTATGGGCTGGAGAGATGGCTCAGCAGTTAAGGCACCAGCCTGAAAAGTCTAATGACCAGAGTTCAATTCCCCAGGTCCCATGTAAAGTCAGATGTACAGAGTAGCACATGCATCTGGAGTTCATTTGCAGTGGCTGGAGGCCCTGGTGCACCCATTCTCTCTCTCTCTCTCTCTCTCTCTCTCTCTCTCTCTCTCTCTCTCTCTCTCTGCTTGCAAATAAAATTTTTAAAAAAGACCAACTCACATTAAGTGAGTCAAGTACTACTGCAAACAGTGGACTTTGTACAGTGCAGGGAAGCCCAGGATCAGAGCAAAGTAAAATCAACACTTGGGTTGTTTGGTTACAGTAGTACATTTGCTTTAATGAACTACCTGAGGCTGGGCGTTATATAAAGAAAAATGAAGCTGGTTCTAAACCTCAGGAATAGAGCACATGCTTATGCACACGGCCCTGGGCTCGATTCCCAATGTCTTCTTCCCTAACAGGGTTTGTTTATATTTAGGTCACGGATTCGGAGGCTGAAAGCCTTAAGAATGATCAGCTCCATCTGAGCAGTGGATGACATCACGGTGGGGTCACATACTAAGGGAGAAACTGCATGGTGCCACAAGGAGCCACAGACCACTGGGAGCTGGGGGCTTAGTGATTAAGGTGCTGGCTTGTTCAATTCCCCAGGCAACCATATAGAGCTGCTGACAAGAAGAGGCACATGCAGCTGGTGTTTGTATCAGAAAAAGAGACCCTGGTGCAGCTGTGCCCAAGTACACGCGTACACACATGCACGCACAAGAAACCAGAGACTAGGAAGGGCCAGTATGGCTCTTTTTAGGACGACTTACTCTCAAGAGGATTCATACCAAGACAGCATTAATCCCTAATCCTTTCTGAGGTGCTGTCCCAATGACCTAATTGCCTGGTGGCAGACTCTACCTCTTAAGGGTTCCACCACCCCCAACAGTGCCACACCAAAGACCAAGCCTCCAGCCCTCTGGAGACACACTCAAAGGACATGCAAACTAGAGCAGGTGAGCTGAGTGCTTAGACTGGATCCATGTCTTTTCTGCAGCCCACAGTGCACACTGCCCTCACTGCCTACGAAGAGCCTCATTTTCCCATCCAAGCACAGAGCACTGTCCCTTCACCGGTGTGACCCAGCGTCCGGCAGCACCGCTCACTGTGCCCCCAACAAGCTTGCCAGAAACGCAGACCTCCAGGATCAAAGTCTGCAATTTACCAAGACCCCGGGTGGTCTGTGTCCACATGAAAGTGTGAAAATTATGATCTAATTACATCGTTTATGTATGAAACTTGTCAATAAAAGTTTTGTTTTGGCTAAGAGTGATGACACACCTTTAATCCCAGCACTTAGGAGGCAGAGGTAGGAGGATCACCATGAGTTCGAGGCCACCCTGAGACTACATAGTGAATTCCAGGTCAGCCTGGCCTAGAGTGAGACCCTACCTCAAAAAACAAAGGCACGAGAGGTGCTGCTCAAACTCAGATGTCTCATCTCACAGAAGACGCTTAGGCAAACTGAGCTCCCGTCCGTCCATCCGTCCCGCTGAAGCCGCAAGGGAGCCTTGCAGATCAGTGCCAGGTGAGGAATGGGGGAAATGGAGGTAAAGAGGCTTTCCCAGCTCTCAGAAAAAATGAGAAGTCCCTGTGGGACCAGGGCCTCCTGCTATCAGCGGGGCAGTGTTGATTAGTCATTCAAACTCACCACAGACAGCCAAGTTAAAGTCTCCCAAAAGGCACTAGAGAAAGGAACTAAGGGATAAAGGTCAGTCTCTTTGCGCTTTATCTATAATCTGGACACTAATCTCAAAATCCTGAAGTGCTAGGGCTATGAGATGGTCTTCGTGGAAAATGATAAAACCAAAACAATGCCTGTAAAAATCCACAGGTACATTCATAGCTGCTCGGTGGTAACTCAAAATGGCTCTGTTCAACAGCCTATATAAATAACACTTGAAGACTTACAAAAGTAGTGAAGTTAGCCGGGCGTGGGGCGCACATCTTTAATCCCAGCACTCAGACCCTACCTCAAAAAAAAAAAAAGGTAGTAAAATTTCAACATGAACTGCAGATGCTCAGTCAGGTAGGAAATTTTGATTTACAAGTCAGAATAAGTAATGGCCAAGTACATTTTTAAAATATCACATGTCAGCAATAAAACCTCAAAGTTCACGAAATCAGTACTTCTTTCTGAAAAGCAGGACCAGAAAACATGCAGGTATTTTCCCAAGATTTCAGTTCTTTAAAAAGTTCACTCCCCACACTGTAAGAGAACTCAGCAGCCTCTGAACAGAAATCTATTCTTGTTCAAATCAGAGCATCAAACCACGAAAAAGACAAAAGAATTTGTAAATGAGAATTAAGCACACAGGAAAAGACCTCTGTAGTTAACAATCACCCTTTGATCAGCTTGTCCTTTGATGTTTCATTGGACATACCAGAATCTTAAACAGACCAGCAGTGAGCTTTACTCTGTTCCCTACAGATGTTATTTTTCAAATCATACACCTGACCCAGTCTGTGTGTGTCAGAGACTTTATACCAACTTAGTTTATAGAGTGCTAAAGAAATCAATTTCCACTTTTCTTTATAAACCAGAGGCATCAAGGAAGAGTAAGACAGTTAAGTCTTAGCTGGACAGAGGGAGCCTGATGACGCTAGCCCCTTCCCATGCTGACGGACAGCCTCAGGCCTGCTGCCTGCGAGGGCAAATGCAGTCCGAGTCACCTCACAGCAAAGGGACGAAGCAAGTGTTCAGGTGAGTCATTACACAAGGTGATCCAGATGACTGCTCTGGTCCTAATTATCTCCTGAAAAACATGGCTGGAGTCAGATGGGCTACCACTGCACAATGAGGCCCCACGCTGAAAAACATACCTTAAAATACAAAAGGCTGGGCATGGGCAGGCATACCTGTAATCCCTCAGGAGGCTGAGGTAGGACTTTAAATTTGAGGTTTGAGCTATTTTAAGTTGGAGCCTATCTCAAAAGTAAAACAAATAAAAAACAAGATAATATACGCAGTTCCCTTTAGAACTATAATACTAAGTTAACGCACCTTGAAAGAGAACACAGGGACTCTGAACTTCAGTCTATCCTTTAAATGGGAGGGAGGTGTTTGTTCTGGTTTTTTGAGGTAGGGTCTCGATCTAGCCCAGGCTAACCTGAAATTCACTATGTAGCCTCAGGCTGGCTCAAACTCACAGCAATCTTTCTACCTCTGCCTCCCCAGCACTGGGATTAAAGATGTGTGCCGTCACACCCAGCTAAAGAGGGTTTTTTTTTGTTTTTGTTTTTGTTTTTTTTTTTTCCCCGAGGTAGGGTCTCCCTGTAGCCCAGGCTGACCTGGAATTCACTATGGAGTCTCAGGGTGGCCTTGAACTCATGTCGATCCTCCTACCTCTGCAGCCATGCCCACAGGCCACACCCCCGAAGGACACTCAGCCAAAATTTCTCAAGCCCCCTTGACCCCGCCCACTGGTGATTATGCAGATTATTCAAGGAAGTCCCGCCCCAGACAGGAAGTTCCACCCATGCCACGCCCCCTGTTGGGACCAGCTGGCAGCTGCTTTTCACACCAGTAGAACTGAGTTATAGTAACAGAAACTGCATGGCCCTCACACTCAGAATATTAAAAGCGGTTACCAACCCCTGGTTAAAATTAAATTACAGGGCTGGAGAGATGGCTCAGTGGTTAAGGTGCTACTTTCCTGCAGAGCCTAGAGACCCAGGTTCAATTCCCCAGTATCCACATAAAGTGAGATGCACAAAGGGGTGCACCCATTCTCTGCGCTCTGCTTGCAAATAAATATTTTAAAAAAATAAATTATAAAACTATCATAGTATGGTCAAGAAGTATTTTTTCTTAATTGGGTGTGGTGGCACATGCCTTTAATCCCAGCACTCAGGAGGCAGAGGTGGGAGGATTGCTAAGAGTTCAAGACCAGCCTGGGACTACAGAGTGAGTTCTAGGTCAGCCTGGGCTAGAGGAAGAGCCTACCTCAAAAAAAAAAAAAGTACTTTTTTGCTTCTATGATGTGATGGTTAGGTTTTGTTGTCAACTTGATCTTTTTAATTACTTTGGGTGGGTCTCTGAGGATGTTTACAGGAGGGTAGCCTCTCAGTAGGGGGCAGGATGTAAGGAAGCTGGGGAGAGCTAAAAATTAACATCCCTTCCTGTGTGGGCAGTGCAGGAAGTAAATTCCAGAGACTCAGGAAGCCATTAAATCTAGGACAGGGTTGCAAAACCTCACCCTAAGGCTATATAAGGGGAAGGAGATATCTTTCCCTTAGCACCCTGTTTTGTTCTGTGTGTGGTGTTGACGATGAGTTTCTCTCTCTGCTTGGACCTGTGAAAGAGTCCAGACTCTTTCACTATTATGGAACTTCCCCTGGATCTGTAACTTCAATAAATCCTTTCCCCCTGTAACTGGACCTGGTTTGGAGATGCATCCCAGTGATGTGTGGTTGTCTGCGAAGTCCTACCTACATCAGCCACTGGGGCTACTTGATGGGACACAGACTCCTAGGCTCCACTCCAGAGCAAATTAATCAGTATTTCTGAGCATGAAGACCTGGGAATTTATATAATATTAAGCTGCTATGTGAACAAGACACAATTACCTACTATAACCCTCGGGGGAAAAGTGGAATAACAAACTCCATAATCATAGTTTATTGTTAAAAAAAATTATTTTCACATAAAGTAGTTATGGAACCAGAGGCAGGAGGATTACTGTAAGTTTGAAGCCAGCCTGGTCTACAAAACAAGTTCCAGACCAGCCAAGACTACATAGTGAGACCCTGTCTCAAAAGAAATAATAGACTGGAGAGATGACTCAACAGTTAAGGCACTTGCCTACAAAGCCCAACAACCTGGGTTCAATTCCCCAGTACACACATAAAGCCAAATGCACAAAGTGGCACATGAGTCTGGAGTTTGTCTGCAGTGAGTGGAGGCCCTGGCACACCCATTCTCTCTCTGACTCTCTCTCTCTCTGCTTGCAAATAAATATTTACTTAAAAAATAAATAATAGGAGCCGGGCATGGTGGTGCACGCCTTTAATCCCAGCACTTGGGAGGCAGAGGTAGGAGGATCACCATGAGTTCAAGGCCAGCCTGAGACTACATAGTGAATTCCAGGTCAGCCTGGACTAGAGTGAGACCCTACCTCGAAAAACCAAAAATAATAATAATAATAATAATAATAAATAAAATAAAATAATAGTAAAGTTTTGGAAGAAAGTTGAAATAAAACCCAACTTCATGGGACTGGCTGTTTCAATAAGGAAGGAAGAGAATAATGAGCCAAAGAAATCTTCAATTTACGCCGGGCGTGGTAGCACACGCCTTTAATCCCAGCACTCAGGAGGCTGAGGTAGGAGGACCACTGTGAGTTCGAGGCCACCCTGAGACTACATAGTGAATTCCAGGTCAGCCTGAGCTAGAGTGAGACCCTACCTCAAAACCTCCCCCCCCCCAAAAAAAAAAGAAATCTTCAACTTACAATGCTTAGCTTTTTTTTTTTAAATGAGAGATAAAGTAATTTTGGACCAATAATTGTGCATATTGAGCAGTGATTAGTTTGTTCCTTGTAATTTTCTATATAATTTCCATCTCTAAAAAAAACATTAATAGAAGAAAATGAGCTATCATAAATGGCTGTCTGAGCCTGGCAGTGCTCTATGGGGTCCAGAAACACATGCTGATGTGATGAGGAAACCTGGCAGAGACATTGGCACCACACAATGATTATCACAGCAAAAGCCCTCTTTACTTATTTATTTAGCCAGGTCTCATGCAGCCCAGGCTAGCCTTGAACTTGCTATAGAGCTGAAGATGACCTTGAATTTCTGATCCTCTGCCTTCACCTACCCCATCCCGGGATGACAGGTGAGTAAATTTTGGATGGGACAGTGCTCTCCGTGACTTTAATTTCATCAGTGTGTCCCCAACACCTCTGGCAAGTTCATCTCTGGTCTCTACTCTCCCAGGAAGGGAGGGCTGGTGCTTCACACCTCTCTACCAGACAAGGGTCGAGCAGTAAGCAGAAGCAGATGCTCTAGTTCAAGTTTTCTCCCAGGTACCCACAGAAGTCCTGAGTAATCAAAAAGGCCTGCCACAATCACTGAGGCTGAAGCTGCCTGTGCCAAAGGCAAAAGTAAGCCCAGCAGGCCGGTGTGGATTTTCGAGGGCCCTTTCCTCTGCTGAGACTTCTGGACGGCAGGGAATGGAACAGCTGACCCAACAGGATGGGAAGCTGCTCTCTGTCAGTCCTGAACTGGAACTGCCCAGGTGAGCTAAGCAGGAGGCATGTGACAGGTCACTGGCCTCGATGACATCAGCACCAGCTGGAAAGCCAAGGTCATATCAAAGCACATAAATGGGATTTCTCCCCCTATCACTTAGATTAAAAGGTTCTAAGGACCCTTTTTAATCCTCTTCAGATGGGCTTCTTTTCGTGAAAACTGAATCTGGGAAAAATCTTTAACAAGCAAAATAGTATTTTTGACTTATGAAAATAGAGTGAGCCCTTTCTTTTTCTTTTCATTCTTTCTTTTTTTTTTTTTTTTCAGTGCTGAGGACCGAACCCAGGGCCTTGTGCTTGCTAGGCAAGCGCTCATCCACTGAGCTAAATCCCCAACCAGAGTTAGCCATTTTCTAAGATGTTATATAGCAGAAATAAAAAGGAACTGCAATTCTCACATGTTTTGGGCTAATATTTGTATCATCCCTAGAGCTAAGAGCACGGTCCCCCCAGGAGTGACCTGGTAAACCTACAGAATTCTATAGCTCTGTACTCTAAAGATAGAAACAGGCTGTTAGTTAGCACATAGTACCAAGCATGCAATAGGAACTCAACGAAGACCTGAATTAATAACTGTCCCGAGATGACCTCCTCTTTTCTCCCATCTTCTCTCTGAGAGAGACAGACAGACAGACAGACAGACAGACAGACAGACAGACAGAAACACACACACACCACACACCACACACACACACACACACTGCTTTGAATCCAGCTAGCAAAACCAAAAACCGACGGTCAAAGCTGGACAATGCCAGATGTGTCTGTGTGTGCCTATAATATTAGTGCTAGAGAGGCAAAGACAGGAGGATCCCTGGGGCTCATTGAATATCCAGTCTAGACTAATTGGTGAGCTCTAGGTCAATGAGAAATCCTACCTTAAAAAGAAGTGGCCAGGCCAGGCCGGGCGTGGTCGCGTACCCCTTTAATCCCAGCACTCAGGAGGCAGAGGTAGGAGGATCGCCATGAGTTCAAGGCCACCCTGAGACTATATAGTGAATTCCAGGTCAGCCTGGGATAGAGCGAGACCCTACTTCGGAAAACAAACAAACAAACAAACAAAAAAAAAAAA
>PVHP010054989.1:0-10221 GCA_004024765.1 Zapus hudsonius | reverse complement strand
ATGAGTCGTTTTATAAGCAAGTTTCGCTCAGTAGCAATAAGTCCATTTTCCAGCATTTACATTGCGATATAGTAGCTACAGGAAACCAGCCTATTAGTTTACTTACATGGTTATTGGCCCAACAAGCACTGCTGACTGCACTCTCTGCCCAGTCACCACTCGAACCCAGGGCCAGGACTTCTACTAGAGACTCCGAATCTGTGGAGATCTACACCTACAATTCTGTTTATAAGGGCTGGATCGTCCATTCTTTCATCAGTTTCCTTCTCCTGGTGTTTCTCTTACGATTTCCATGAGGGTTCTGCTCCTGCCTCTTGGCTTTGGCCATGGTCATGAAAGGTCTGTGTCTTCCAGCCTCAGATCCGACTGTCTGTTATTGCTTCCACCACTTCCCAGTTGGTCTCCGCCCACATGCACCTGTGTTTCATGTCTCCCGAGGAACAACTCCCCCTGTCCTTGCACCCACGAGAAGCCTTCCTTCTTCTCTTATTCTATACCAACAGTGAACAGCAATTGCACTTCAATTACTCAAATTTTTGGCTAGGTAAGGTGGCAAAGGCCTATAATCCCAGCACTGGGAGGTAGAAACAAGAGGATTAGGAGTTCAAGGTCAATGTTGGCTATGTAGCCATTCAGTCAATCTGATCTACATGAGCCCCTGTCTGAAATAAATCCACAAGAGGGCTGGAGAAATTGCTCAGTGGTTAAGGCACTTGCCTCCAGTGTCTAAGGTCCTGGGTTCAATTCCCCAGACCCACATAAGCCAGAACCACAAGGCGGTGGCCCTGGTGCGCTCTCTCTCTCTCTCTCTCTCTCTCTCTCTCTCTCTCTCTCTCTCTCTCTCTCTCTCTCTCTGCTTGAAAATGAATAAATAAAATATTTTTTAAAAAGAATAACCACAAGAATGACTCAGCATTTTAACAGTAGCAGCAATGTGAGCCCATTGAAGGCTGACCATACACTCGATACAATCTACACTGTCGGTTCATTTTCCCTTTCTTCTTACAAAAGCAACCTTTTACATAACTTTCTAAAACAGAGGTCACTCGTGGTATATAATGTTAAGTGAATAATGCGGGATTCTAATTCTGCTGCTTTCGTGATCACAGCTATGTGATAAAACACGGCAGAAGATATATCCGAATCCAACAGGAACCGTCTTCAGGTAGAGAGCTAGTAGGGATAATTTTACTGTAAGAAAAAATACTTCCGTTGCTATAAAAAAAAATTAAAAATTTCCCCCCAAAGTCTTATTTAGCAAGATGCTATTTAAAATCTCTGCACAAGGACTGATCCAGATGACCCATGGAGGAGGTTATCCAGCTGATTGGGGATGGGGGAGTGGGGGCATCAGGGAACTCACTATTTGCCCACTAAATAATGTAACTCATTATGGACAATAAAAAAAAATCTCTGCACTTTCCCAAGTCCACGGTCCACCAGTCAGACCTGCAATAACCTCTCCCACGTTGCTTCATACCTGCACTTCGTGGTCTAAAGACTGAAGAGACAGGCCAGCCATTCAGCCCCACGTTACTCTCCTTCCTTCTATGTACTACCTTCAGCGGGAGAAAGTTCCAACTGGCTCCCATGCTCTTGGTTCCCCATCTCCGTTTTGCCAGCCCTTCATTCATTGTTCCATGGAAATCATCATCGTATGATATTCAACTTTATCCAAATGAACCTTAGTATATATCCTTATATCCAATGCAGAGTGCACGTGAATAATTACCGCAGGAAATCCAGCTTCATAGTGAGGGTCACTCTACCTGTGGTCTGTGACAGAGCAGGATGTTCCAGAAGCTTCTGTCCTTCACCTGAAACAATACAGTCCTCAAGCAGGAACCTAACATGACTGGTAATCTTAATTTCCAGCCAAAGTCATGGTCTCTCTCTTTTCGAGTGAACATTTTTGAAGGAGTTTGCTAAATGGTAACTGATGAAGCTGTCCAACGCCTTGGTGACTCTGGAATGGTTTGGCATCTTTGTGTGTGGCTGGGACCACACAGCTCCCCACTCACTGCAGGACCTGCAGGCTGTACGCTTGCTCCCACCAGATCTCACTCCCTCTTCCTGAGCACTGCTGCTTTCCACGCTGGATCTTAGCTCTGCTTAAAGGTCTGGTGCCATTTCTTCATCGTAACTAGACCTGTGGACTTGACCCAAATGGACCTTGTTTCCTTCTCACCTTCAGCCTTGATCTGTATTGGGGGGGGGACATGGGGGTGCTGAGGATAGAACCTAAGGCTTTGTGCGTGTCAGGCAGGTGCTCTTCCACTGAGCTGCAGCCCATGCCATGCATCGACCTCCCTTTCTTCCGTGGCCCCCAGACGCTTCGCCCTGTCTCCCCCTGTCAGCTGTCCAGCCTAGGAAGGAATCTCACTCTCTACCTGTGGCAGCAGCGGGGTCAGATGTCACCCCTTAAGCCAATAGTTGTCCCCTTTGAGTAAAACTCCAACCCTCACAGCACACAGCAAGGCCAACGCTCCCAGGCTCAACATCACTGTGGTGGTTCCACTGGCCTGTGTGATCCCACCAGCTGATTCCCATGCTGGACAGGGTTCCTACAATGACAGTTATTTTTATCATATAAACTACTAGCCAGTGTTTTCCAGGATGCTCTGAGGGGGTCAAGAAGACCAACAAGGGCTGGAGAGATGGCTCAGCAGTTAAAGCACTTGCCTCCAGTGCCTAAGGCCCTGGGTTCAATTCCCCAGTACCCACATATGCCAGACCCACAAGGTGGTGGCCCTGGTGCTCTCTCTCACGCTCTCTCTCTCTCTCTGTGTCTCTCTCTATATCTATCTCTATCTCTCTGCTATTTAAAATTAATAAATAAAATATTTTTTAAAAAAAGAAGACCAACAAAAGAAAGGACCTTACCCAGGCTTGGACCTGTCTAAGATAATAAAGTCAAACAGGGGCTGGGAGATGGCTCAGTGGTGAAAGTTGTTGGCTTGCAAAGCCTGTTGGCCTGGATTTAATTCCCCAGGACCCATGCAGGACAGGTACAAAGTGGCCTATACATCTAGGGTTTGCATGTAGCAGCAAGAAACCCTGGCATGCCCCCAACACAACACGAAAATAAATAAAATTTTAAATAACATGAAACCAGATGAAACGCATACTTCCTCAGACGCACTAGTCATGCCCCCAGTGCTTGCTGGACGCAGGTGACTGTCACCACTGGTCTGGATGACACAACCCCAGATATACCTATCAGCCCAGCCATGCTACCAGAACGCCCGAGGCAGTCGATGAGGCCACGCAGAATTCGAATAACACAAGTCAGCAAAGGCTTGTGTGCACCTCCCTCCCACAAGTTTATCAGCAGTTCGAGACTGGAGGTCAAACCCATCTAAAAGAAGAGTTTTGAAATGGCCGCTAGGGGGAGTCCTTTGCCAGCCTCTGGTTTACCAAGTGCTAATTGCTATTCTCTCTCTCTCTCTCTCTCTCTCTCTCTCTCTCTCTCTCTCTCTCTAGCTACCTTTAAAGTCTATTATTATTCCTTTACACAAAGTCATCAGGGTTTTTATTTCCTAATCCATAAAGTTTAAATTAACTACAAAACAAAATCTAGAGCCAGGAAAGCTCATACAGGGCCTTTAAATCATAAATTGCTGGATAACAGTCCTCTCTCTCTCTCTCTCTCTCTCTCGCTCGCTCGCTCGCTCGCTACCTTTAAAGTCTATTATTATTCCTTTACACAAAGTCATCAGGGTTTTTATTTCCAAATCCATAAAGTTTAAATTAACTACAAAACAAAATCTAGAGCCAGGAAAGCTCATACAGGGCCTTTAAATCATAAACTGATGGATGACAGTCGTGTCATCTCTCTCTCTCTCTCTCTCTCTCTCTCTCTCTCTCTCTCTCTCTCTCTCTCTCTCCTCTCTCTCTCTTCTTTCTCTCCTCTCTCCTCTCTCTCCTGGCCTCCCTAACGTCCCTCTACAGACACAATGACGTTCCTGACAAAGCCCTCAGCTTAGACTGAGCTGCTCAGACTCCATAGCAAAAGTCTCACACAGCAAGAACACCAGTCCGAGACTGGCGTGAAGTTTTAAAGCCTAGAATTAAACTGAGCCCACTGCTTAATACTTTTAACAGCCAACTCCTCCCCCAGCCATTTGTCTTGAGAAACACTCTTCAAAGCTGACGTTCCTGAGAGCATGACACAGTACATGGATGCATGAGCACCAGCTAGATTCCTGGCTGGTGCTCATCTATTTGAAGATGTTGACCTTCCTTTCCCCTTCCCCTTCCCTCTTTCTGGAAGTAAATGATGACTGTACCTTACACAGAGAGCAGAGAGAACAGGCATGCGTACTGCCCAGCACACATCTAAGTTTCTGCTCAATTTCAGCAGCACTTTATACAGGGAGTCCAGCAATCACCTCTGCTTGGATCCAGGCCCTGGGCAGCCAAGTCAGGAGCCATGGAACTTCCTCCTCACCTGCGCCACACTGTGGGGTTTCCCAGCTGTTGTAACTGCCCCGTCATGTGTCTGCCAAGCAGGCCAGGCACACTGTCCCAGCTTCCAGCAGTCCCCGTGCAAGTCAGCTCATGGTGTCACAAGTCGACCACCTTTGCTAATGCTTCCCATCAGCCTGAGCACCTGCACCCCACCTCCTCCCCTGGGTCACCCTGAGACGGCTCCGAGCATGTGTGCTTTCCAGGTGTGCAAGCTGCCTGCGCTTCGTGGTCCCTGAAGCAAAGAGCTAGGAAGACTCACGCATCCCATGGAGCAATCCCAGGGGGCTTCACCAACCACCCAAGGGCCCCAGCTAGGCATCGATGGTAGCCCAGCCCTCCTACCTAACAGCTCCATTCCACTCCATTTGCCTCTAAATAGTTCACAGGATAAGTCTGGGCCCAAACTCACTTTGAAGAAAGGGGGAGAACCTGGAGGGGAGGTTTGGGGAGGAGCCCTCAGGGAGTGCCAAACTAGAACTCTGGTGAACGGAGGAGAATTCCCAGATCCATGGGAAGAAACACCTCAACCCCTCCCCACCCAGGAAGTCCCAGTTTCCCTGAAAGGCACCCCCAAAAGACTCACACCCCACAACAGCATCTAGTCTTCCCCTGAGGCCAGAGAGTTAGATCACATAGGCGCATCTCCAAGGGGACACACTGGGTGTCACTGTGGGTGTCACTGTGGGGTTAGGGGCCAACTTGGAGACTTTAAGACCCAAGCAGAATGACATCCCAGATCTCCACTCCAATGCTTACTCTCCACCAAGGGCTCAGTTGCTTCCCTGCAATGAAGCTGGTAGAGCCCACCACATTGGAGTAAGAGGGTAACTATGACAACCATCAAGCTAGCATTTGGTAGAATGAAACTGCCCAGGAAAACCTTTGATTTCTTCATGTTTCCGATTGCAAATGGAAGCCACAGTATTATGACTGATGCTGCAAAGAAGATTTACCTGGTAGGTTTCAAGAAGGAAACGAGGTTTCCAGGAAGGAAGATTTTTATATAAAAATGCATTTTCTTCCTGCCCACCCTATTCTCTATCTGGCCTATGAAACCTGTAGCAAAAGCAATATTTTGGAACATACCCAAATCTAGACAGTCCTGGTCTTCACGTTCCTTCTGTTGATCCACCAGGCTTTTGACACACTGAAACAGATATAGTCAGATGGGGTATTTTTATTAAATGACAGCTCTATTACAGTAATATTTCTTTATTTTTGTGAACTGGGAGAACAGTCTTGGAAAACATCAATAAAACCATGTCACATGTATCACTCCACACAAACAGAAAACGAGTCTTTGTTTATCCTGACTACTTCTTAAGACCTAAAAATAACGAAAGAACCTGACCTCCACTGAAACGCGGCTGAAAGCTGTCCATAGTACAGCATATTCTTGGCAAACGTCCATAGGTAACAAACTTTGAGGGCCATTTGTTTTGGAAGATACATTTAATTATCTTGTGTTGACATGAACAACTCAGAAAGGTAGCTAGACATGGTCATAACTATAGCGACTGAGGAAAGAAACTGGATTTGAGACACAGCACGTGTTCACTTGTGATTCTTGACCTTTCTGTCTTTTGTGAAGAAGAAAGTGAGGCAAGAAACCCCTTCTTACCTTTCCATCCTCCTCCTCCGGTGGTGATCTGTCAGGTGCCAAATTCTTAACCTCTGCAAAAAGGGCGAAAGGAATGATTCTTATCACCATCTGCTGATGAAAGCTTTCGTTTACAAAAAGAAAAAAGAAAAGAAAAAGAAGCAGATGACAGGTATAAATGAGGTGCCCAGTTCTGTCGTCTGATGCACACCACTAGCTAGGCTTTTAGATGATGCTTCTTAAAAAATCAGCTCTGAGGAGAATAAACACATAAACATTGTTTGTGTGGACTAAGATATATACAACGCTTCGAGAGCTCTCACAGGAAATCCGAGGGAACAGAAGGCGCATTAAGGAAACAAATGACCTTGATTGCAAAGGAAGCCTCTCAGCACCCAAGCCTTCCATGCTGCAGATGGAGAGGACGTGACTGGTACCCACCTGAGGGAAGCCCATGCCTCTACTTCCTCCATTCCTCACATGTCAATGGGAGCATGCAAGAAGGTAAATCGTTCTAGAAGAGGCCGGCTGCTCCTCTCACAGTGGTACAAGTGGAGTACAACACTCTGCCTTCCCTGCAGCCAGCCAGGTCAGCTGGGCAGTGGCCGGCCCCAGATGCCCCAGGAGTCCCCCCTCAACAAAGATTTTCCTGGAAACAGTGCTCAGGATGTTTTGAGATGAACAGGAAGGTCCACGTGAGGGGACATTTTTCTCTGTGGCTTGACTGATTGGCTCTCTTCCCAAATACTCAGTTGCCCAGAAACCAGAGCCAGACTGTCAAAATAACCACCAGAAACAGGTTTGAGCCTAGGGGGGAAAAGTGTTGACATCCCTAGGAGCAGGTGACTGAAAAGCTTTCACCTGAATTTATATGAGGAGTGGGGAGCCAAGGGGTGTCCCTGCCCTAGGATCCTACAGGATACTGATGCAGAGGGAACTCTGGGAATTTTCCAGTGAATGCATTGATCTGACATTCCCTACCCTGCTTTGCCATTCCTGTCTAATGCCTCAAATTTCCAAGTGAATTTATCCGAGCTCTCCTTACAACCTCTGTTTTTCATAGGAAACATATAATGGCTTCCTTTATAGAGTTTTCCATGAAAATCAGGTAATAATCATGATAAATTACAAAGATGGATAACCAGAAAGGAGCAATCACAATCCCACTTGTCATGAGTTTGTTTTAAATTGCTTAACAGTAACTTTGAGTTTGTTTTGTAGTAAGCAAGTTACAAAGACATTCCGTGATAGCATATTGCTCTTGGATTTTTATTGCATTCTAGATTTCATGATAAAAGATTTTTTTAAAGAGTAGAAAAATCTCCAATTTGCATGTCAACTCTTCTCAACACAGAATGGAGTTAAAGTTGCAGTTGACACCCAGCCTTGGGTGGTTTGTGTTCTGGGCATCATGACCAGCTTTGAAATGAATATCCCACATCTGGCCTCCAGGTGGCAGCACAGTAACATTTGCATGAAGGAGACTAGGCCAGCCTCACCTTTGGGGCAAGCTTTTACTGTCAAAATCCCAAACAAAAGGTTACAGAAAAGTTTTTCATCCCTCTGTAAAGACTCGGAAAAAATTGGTGTAAATCAATTGGTACTTCCTGCATGCATTCACAGCAAGGGTAGATAGATAGATAGATAGATAGATAGATAGATAGATAGATAGATAGATAGAGAGACAGAGAGAGAAGAAAAACCAGAACTAATGTTTCAACAGACACACCTGCTGAATTAGACACCAAGAGACCACATGTGTTTACTTTTATTTGCTCATATAGGAATTCCTCTAAAGCCCATGTTTTTCAGACCACTGATGATCAGAAGGAATTCCACCACATTTCTAAAGCATTCTGTCCACACAGCAGTCAGTTCAGAGGATGGGTGTGGCCCCTGACTCACTTTGCCACATCACAGGTCACATTACACCAGCTAGTTCAGGTCCCATCCCTGCCCCAAAAAGTTGGCCGAAGGATCTCAGCAAATTTCCATGTTTGCCTCTGACTTCTTTTCCTTCTAAAACAACTGCTCTCACTATATTAAAATAGGCAAATTTTCGTCATCACGATGCTTCCTTTTCAAAGATCACTCAAATGTATAAGAAAGATCTTCATCTTAAATACTTCTTTAAATTTCGTGAAAATGGTGCAGATTCGGGAGATTAACACATCTTTAACTGATTCAGAACTAAACAGAATTCTGCCTGGCACTCGTTCTGCTGGAGTTTAATTAAATTGTTCCAGGAGGGTTTCTACTAAATGAGTAGGATCCTCTTACACTAGCCCACAGTACCACCAGAAGCAAGTGCAATCAAACCACTCGTTGCTATAGCAACCTTTGGAAGATAATGGTATCAGTAACTCTAGCTATTCTCTCTTAAAGGCCTATTAATCTTGCCTTCAAGGCACACCCAGAAGAAAGGATTACCTCTCTAAATCAGACTTACCAAACTTGATAAACATGTTTTTTTTTTCCAAAGCCAAACCATAATGGAACAAGAGATAATCTCAGGGAAGCCCCAGCAAACAAGGGTTTTTAAATCAGGGTTAAGTAGCTATAAGATTAATATCAATGTCTCATTAAGAAGAAAACTTGCCTGGAAAAAAAAAAAAGCTCAACTCTGCGTTCATGTTGTACTGTTCCCTGGACCTGGAACTGTGAATCAGGCAAAGAAAAGGTACCCAAACTACAGGATTCTCCATTCTCTCCCAATGTCACGTGGCCATGCCCTGTGAAACCTCCCCCAGGAAGGTCCCCATCACAGTTAGAATTCTGAAAGGACTGGGACAAAATTGCTTTGGGGCAAGGTCTTGCATCCCCTGCTGGTCACCTATTAGGCTGAGAATCAACAAAGGCTTCTCTCCTCCACCCACATCTGTTGACCCAAAATCATGAGGTGAACGGTGTGTTGGGACAGGGACTGGAAAGTTGTCTGTGTCCTTGAATTGCTAATTCAAGCACTTTTGATACCAGCACTGTTTGATTACAACTTCTAGATACCAGGCTGATGAGACCCTCCCTTGATTTTTCCCACCAATCAGCTGTGCCCTCCCGCTTGGCATCTTCACACACCTCCACCTCCCAGGGTGAGCCAGCTCCCTGGGCAAAGGACATTCGGAATCCAGAAAGCCATCATAATACTTTGAACTTCTACTTCAACACCCCAATTACTCCTTTTTCCCAAAAGTGGCAATAGTGAGGACTTTCATTTTGCCTGTCCAGTGGGGAGAGAGAAACAATGAGACAATCATCCACAGAAATACCAAAATGAAATACCAAACGTTGCTCCTCCAACAACCCCAAAGCCACATCAAGCTCCTACTGAACTATAGCAACCCAGAAAGTTCTAAGAGGAAATTCCTTGAGCAACTCAAAATGTGCTGTTTTAGAGTATCGAATTTATATTTATACTCAATTATTCAGAAAGAATAAGATCTTCTTTTGAAGTACTTTTAAAACTCAATTTGCTTTCAATAAATGCTTCTTTTTTTCAATCACTATCTTTATTATGAATAAGTACATACATTGTATGAGCAACTCTTGTGAAAGTGTCCCTGTTTCCCTCCTCTCTGTCCCCTACCCACAGGGGTACTGGATCTGTCCATAGATTAGGGGGTGATGAACTACACCCGAGGGGGCCAATTTTTTTTTCTTCCCCCTTTGTGTGTTATTGCTGAGAATGTTTTTTTTAGGAGCCACAAAAATAATTATAAAACTTGAAAAAATACTAGTACTTTTATAACATAAACTTGAAAAAAGACTAGCCATTCAAGGAATCTATACACCAAAATTTACTATAAAATATGCATGTATCAATAGTTTTATTGGCGCACAATTCATCTATAATACAATTCACCCATTTAAGGCATACAACCCAATTGCTGTTGGTATATGCAGACTCGTGAAATCATTACCACGGTTCTAGAACATTTCATCACGCCAACCGAAAACCTCCCCTCCATTAGCAAGCGCTCCCCATACTTCCTCCACTGCTCTCTGACCCACTTCCTGCAGCCCAGCCTCTAGTTTAATTTGTCTCCATGGATTTGCCAGTCAGGATGGGGAAACACAGTGCACGGTCTTTTCTAATTGGCTTCTTTCACATGGCAGGTTTTGTGTGATGAAGGACATCTTGACTGAGCATCAAG
>PVHP010054988.1:0-10288 GCA_004024765.1 Zapus hudsonius | reverse complement strand
GAGGTCACCTTGAGACCACATGGTGAATTCCAGGTCAGCCTGGGCTAGGGTGAGACCCTACCCACCACTTAGCATGGTGTGATGGCTCATGAGGTAGGAGGATCACTGTGAGTTTAAGGCCAGCCTGGGCTACAAAGTGAGTTCCAAGTGAGCACTTACACTCAAAACTCAATATTCGACAAAGTGTGTGTTTAAGGCACCTGCAACTCAAGACGTCTCTAAAAGTTGTTTTAAGAGTTTGATGTTTTCCTAAATATATAGAAATAAAAATCAGATCTTGTTGAGACTTCCTTATGCTTATTTAATTTTTGTATGACTCCAATTTTAAAAGGATTTTATATAGTAGGTACCCATAAACTCTTCAGTTCTTAGGATTTTGTTCTTAAGATCTTTTGTTTTGTTTTGCTTTGAGTCAGGTTCTCACTTTAGCCCAGACTGATCTGGATCCTTCTACCTCAGCCTCCCTGGTGCTAAGATTAAAGGAGTGAGTTACCTCACCTGATGTTGCTCTTAAAATCTTCAGGATGCTCACCTTGAGGGCAGGGGATAGAGTGCTTGCCAAACACATGAGGACCAAAGTTCAATCTTCAGTACTGGAAAAAAAAAAAATCAATGGCCAGCCATGAGTCACAAATATATCAAAGCTTGCTTTATATGAATGGAACATGTACATTCATATTTTTAATATTTTATTTATTATTTATTTGCAAGGAGAGAGAAAGAGAGAGAGAGAGACTGAGACTGTGTGTATGGGCACGCCAGAGTCTCTTGCCATAGCAAACAAACACCAGACACATGTGTCACTTTGTATGGCTTTACATGGGCACTAGGGAATCAAACCCAGGATGGCAGGCTTTGGTAGCAAGTTCCTTTAACCACTGAGCTATCTCCCCAGCCCCTACATTTATATTTTTAAAAACATAAATATAATTGTTTTGCAAATGCCTATATTTGTAGACTTTTTTTTTTAAAAGTAGCTGGAAAGATGGCTCAGTGGGTAAGAGCACTTCCTATTCAAGGTCTGAGGAAGCCTGAAAGACCACTGGAATTCAATCTCCAGGACCCACATAGACAGCTGGGTGTGTCAATGCACATCTGTAATCTCAATCTCATGGGGAGCAGGAAACAGACAATTATAGGGGCTCATGGAAAAAATGGCAAGTTCCATGATCAATAAGAGACTCTGGCTTAAGAAAGAATGAGCAAAAAAGTGGTAAAGCAAAACACCAGATATTCCCCTCTGGTCACCATAGGGGAAGGCACCCTGCCACAGGTGAGCACATGGGGTGCTGCACTATGTGGGGACATGCATACCACACACACACACACACACACACACACACACACACACACACAAACTTATTTTCAAAATCATTTTTCGCTTGCATGTGGGTGGGTGCACATGTATTGGTATATTTGTACGAGTGTGCACAGGGATGAGGGTGTCCTACTTGATTGTTCTCCACCTGAGGTAGCAAGCAAGCCCAGGAATTCTTCACCTCTTCAGCACTGGGATTACAGGTGTGCGACACTTCACTCAGTATTTTATGTGGGTCCTGTGCCTGGGATCTGAATGCAGAACTTCATGCTTGCAAGGCAAGCACTTTATCCACTAAGCCATCTCCCAGGACTATTTTTTTTATTTTTATTATTTTTATTTGTTTGTTTTTGTTTTTCAAGGTAGGGTCTCACTTTAGCCCAGGCTGACCCGGAATTCACTGTGTAGTCTCAGGGTGGCCTTGAACTCATGGTGATCCTCCTACCTCTGCCTCCCAAGTGCTGGGACTAAAGGCATGCACCACCATGCCGGGATTTTTTTTTTTAATTTTTTGCATGTGCATCTAACTGTGTGGTGTGTATATGCATGAATGAGTATTCATATGCATCTGGGCATGTGTGTGTGCACGTGGCAGATACATATACACAAGAGGACATGTGTGTACGGAGGCTTGAGGTTGATGTCAGCTCTCTTCCTCTATTGCTCTCTACATTATTTTTTTAATTTTTATGTATTCATCTGTGTGTGTGAGTGTGCATGCAAACCAAGGCCCTTTGCCATTGCAAACGAACACCAGACGCTTGCTCTAGTTTTTGCATCCAGTTTATGTGGGTGACCTGGGAATTAAACAAGGGTTGGCAGGCTTTGCAAGCAAGCACTTTCAACCACAGAGCCATCTTCACAGCCCTCCACCTTACTTCCTGAGCCAGTCTCTATTCTATGCTAGCCAACAAACCTCAGGAAACCTATGTCTACTTCCCCAGTGCTGGGGTTATAGACATGTGCCATCAGACCTCGATTTTTAAGTGGCTACTGGGAATCAAACAGGAAGTGCTTTGTCTCCCTGCCCACCACCCTTTTTTAAATTTTAGGAGAGAGTGTAACACGCCTTTGATCCCAGCATTCAGGAGGCAGAGGTAGGAGGACTGCTGTGAGTTTGAAGTCAGCTTGAGACTACATAGTGAATTCCAGGACAGCCTGGGCTAGAGTAAGACCCTACCTCAAAAAACAATAACAAAAAAACTGACATGTAATCATTGCACATATTTATAGAATACTGTGTGATATTTCAATGCATGCATAATGTGCAATGATTGGTAGGATAATTGGCATATTCATTATCTTAAACATTTATCATATCTTTGTATCGAAAACTTTCAAAATTCTCTCTACTATCATTCTTTTTATTTTTATAAATATTTTATTTATTCATTTTCAAGCAGAGAGAGACAGAGAGAGAGAGAAAGAGCGCACCAGGGCCACCACCTTGTGGGTCCGGCTTATGTGGGTCCGGCTTATGTGGGTCCTGGGGAATTGAACTGGGGGCCTTAGGCACTGGAGGCAAGTGCCTTAACCGCTGAACCATCTCTCCAGCCCTCTACTATCATTCTTGAAATGTTAAAACTGTCATGTCAAGGATGTAGCTGAATGGTAGAATTCAGCATATTCAAAGCCCAAGTTTGAAACCCACTATCAAAGTGAAAGAAAGAAAGAAAAGAAAGCCCAGCCATCTCTCTTTCTTTCTTCTCTTCTTTCTTTCTTTTTATTTGCAAGCAGAGAGAGAAAGTGGACATCCCAGGGCCTCTTACCACTGCAAATAAACTGTAGACCCATGTGCCACTTTGTGCTTCTGGCTTTACGTGACTACTGAAGAACTGAACCAGGGCTGTCAGGCTTTCCAAGCAAGTGCCTTTAACCACTGAGCAATCTCCAAGCTCCTGTAAGTGATTTTAAACATTGGGAAGTTTACTTAGTGTTGATCTAAATCAGAACCTGACACTGTATTGCCATTTTGTGTCACTAAGAGCTCTCCATTTCTATGAGCCTTATTGGAATGATATGAGTTTGAAATGCTTCCTATCTTGGTAAAGCAAGTGTCTATTTTTGGTCACAATTTGTTTGTTTGTTTGTTTGTTTGTTTTTCGGTGAGCTCTAAGGCTAGCAGCCCAGGCTGACTTGGCACTCAACTCTGTAGTCTCAGTCTGGCCTTGAACTCATGGCTATCCTCCTAGCTCTGCCTCCCAAGTGCTGGGATTAAAGGAGGTGTGCACCACCACACCCTGCTTTCTATCACTTTTTGTTTTGTTTTGTTTTTCTAGGTACGATCTCACTGTAGCCCAGGTTGACCTGGAATTCACTATGTAGTCTCAGGCTGGCCTTGAACTCATGGTGATCCTCCTACCTCTGCCTCCCAAATGCTGGGATTAAAGACATATGCCACCACAACCAGCGTTTTTCCATCATATTTTTGAGGCAAATGTATTGGGATCCTTTCCTGATTGCCACAGAGTATGTGGAGGAGATAAATCCTACAGACCAGGAGCTTTCTGAACAGTGACTGTGGAGAGATGCCAAGGAAAGAGAATGATGCCAAGTAGAGAGCCCTCAAGTTCCTCTCAAAACCAGCAGAGATTCATGTGAAAACTGGATCTCACTAAAGCAGAATTATTTCACCTCCACAGATAGAGCACATGTGGTGATAATATCCTGGGACCAGGGAAGAGAGAAGAGAAGAAAAGCTACATTGTGTTTCAGGAGACAGGGAACATTCCTTAAAGAAAAAGCCAATGTCCTTTGGAGAAGAAAGAAAAAATGAGAATTAAGCAATAGTTCTTAACTACATATATTTAAAATGTTTCCCATTTGTAAATCAGTTGCTGAATTTTTATCATTCCTACAAGTTCAATGCTCTTAAAAAGGTACAAACATATAGAGATCCAGAGTTATTTCGAATTTTAAAAATGTTTATTTGAAATGACCCAGGATCTAAACCACTGCAAATGTTTATTGCATGCTTATTGTGAACAAGGTTCAGGATGTTATGGGAAATACAAAGAACTCCAAGTCCCAGACAGGTCCTTGGAAAATAAAAATGTCAGTTAGGGAGATAAGTTTTGGGCCCATAGAACAAGAGCCGTAATACTGCAAAACATCCTGTGATAAAGGCTGAATAAATAACAGTCATTAATTTTAGCATACCTCTTTCATCATTCATGATCTTAAGGCCAACTATCAGATGGAACTTAATGCCTTAAAGAATTTATAAAAATTACAGGAAAAGTAGAGCCATAAAATGATCCCAGCACTTGAAAAAGAGTATGGGGACTGGAGAGATGACTCAGTTATTAAAGGTGCTTGCTTGCAAAGCCTGCTGTCCTGGGTTCAAGTCTCCAATACCCACATAAAGCCAAATGCACAAAGTGGTACATTTGTCTTGAGTTCATTTGCAGTGGAAGAAGGCCCTGGCATGCCCATTTTCTCTGTGTCTCTCTCCTCGAAAGAAAGAGAGAGAGAGAAAGAGAGAGAGAGAAGGAGGGAAGGAGGGAAGAAAGGAGGAAAGGGGGGAGGTAGGGAGGAAGGAAGGAAGGAAGGGTATAGGAAAGTGCAGAGTGTATCTTGGAGACCCTGAATAGCACCATGTAACTGAAACAAAGGGTTTTGTGTCAATAGGGAAAAACTTAATAAGAGCCTTGACAATTAAGTTATTTAAACATTATCATTTTAGGCAAGAAAAAATCAACACTAGGTGTAGTTAGGGTGCTTGTCTGCAAAACCTAATGACCCAAGTTTAATTCCCCAGTACCCATGTAAAGACAGATGCACAAAGTGGAGCATGCATCTGGAGTTCACTTGCAGTGGCTAGAGGCCCTGATGTGCCCATTCTCTCGCTGTCTCTGCTTGCAAAAAAAAAAAAACAAACCGCTAATTTCCAGACTATGAAGTAACATAATTAAATTATGTTTTTTATTTATTTGGGAGAGAGAGAAAGAGTTATGGATATGCCAGGTCCCCTTGCTGCTGCAAACAAACTTCAGACACATGTGCCACTTTGTGTATCAGGCTTTATGTGGGTACTGGGGAATCAAATCTGTGCTGGCATGCTTTGCAAACAAGTGCCTTTAGCTACTGAGTCGTCTCCCTAGCCCAAAATATACTTTTTTTCCCCCAAAATATGCTTTTTAAAGACTAAGGGTATAGCTCTGTGGAAGGCAGCTTGCCTAACATATGTAAGGTTCTAAGTTTGGTCCCCAGTACTACTACAAACAAAACTTCAAAACAATTAAAGTATCTTTAAATTTTTGTTTTGTTTTGTTTTGTTTTTCGAGGTAGGGTCTCGCTGTAGTCCAGGCTGATCTGGAATTCACTATGTAGTCTCAGGGTGGCCTCAAACTCATGGTGATCCTCCTACCTCTGCCTCCCAAGTGCTGGGATTAAAGGCGTGCGCCACTATGGCCGGCTTTAAAAAAAATTTTTTTTTAATGAAGGATATTCTCAAAACACATAGGAGCATCAAAAATAACAGACAAATCACCTCGAGTCAAGCGTGGTGGCACAAGCCTTTATTCCCAGCACTTGGGAGGCAGACGTAGGAGGGTCTCACTCTAGCCCAGGCTGGAATTCACTATGTAGTCTCAGGGTGGCCTCAAACTCACGGCAGTCCCCTACCTCTGTTTCCCCAGTGCTGGGATTAAAGATGTGCACCACCTCACCAGGCTTATTTAACTTTCTTTTTTTTTTTTTTTTTTTTTTTCTTTTTTGGTTTTTCGAGGTAGGGTCTCACTCTAGCCCAGGCTGACCTAGAATTCACTTTGCATTCTCAGGGTGGCCTTGAACTCACAGTGATCCTCCTACCTCTGCCTCCCGAGTGCTGGGATTAAAGGCATGCACCACCATGCCCGGTTTGGAAGAGTTTACAATGATTACAATACAATATAATATTGCAGTCCAGGTTGGTCTCAAATTGACAACAGACCTTCTACCTCAGCCTCCCTCCCAAATCCTGGGATTACAGATGTGCACTACCATACCTGGTTTCCAATGCAACCATTATTTCAAGGAATAATAGTTCTTAAGTGCTGTTATGCTTAGATCTCAAAGGTAGTTTTTCTAGAGTTCTCAACCTTAATACGGAGCCCTCCAGAACTCTGTGCTTTCTCTTCTCCTTTATCCACATTCCCTCCATCGATCATCTCATCTAGTCTCCAGGGTTTAAGGATTGTTTCCAAGGTAATATGTGGACACAGTTTTGTGTAAAATAATTCAAATTTTCAAGTTGAAAATGCCCTCTACACTCCAATGATGATATCCAACAGGAGAAATCACAACTTGCTGGCCAACTGCCCTCCCTGTGAGAGGTGCTTGCGGGGAAGGGTCTCAAAGCTAAGCATGTGCTAAATCATTAGCAAAAGCCTGCAAGGAGATACCATTATTACAAATTTAGGAATAGGAGGGAAGAAAATTACTGAGCAATTTTTTTCTGACATCTACTCATTCCAATGTTTGTAGGAAAATAACCTGAAATGACCATTTGATTTGGGTTTCTAATAAGTAGACACTGGGACAGACAGAGATGGAGGAAGAAAGACCCTATAGACCAATGAACAAAATTTTGTTTCTGGGCCAGGTGTGGTGGCATAAGCCTATCCCAGCACTCAGGAGGCAGAGGTAGGAGGATCGCCATGAGTTCAAAGTCAATCTGGGACTATAGAATGAGTAAGACCCTACCTCAACAAAACAAAACAAAACATGACAAAACAAAACAAATTAAGCTTCTGGGCTAGAAAGCAAATGTCCACATTTAGGCATTTGCAACGTGCTCTAGGTGTGAAAGTTTCTCTCATTGTTCCTATGACGTGCTCTACTTTTCATTAAGTGCCCCTGTTACAGGTCAGATTTGCAAAGAACCTTTTCTTTCCATATTGAAGAGGTCTGGCTACTTTCATATGATTGCCGCTTGCCCTCCATTCTGTGTGAGTATAAACACATAAAATATTTATACATCCCTCCAATCTATAGAAAAATCACTTTGGGGTCTTGAAAACAGACTCTTTACAGATGGAGAGGATGTGAGAGAAATGCCCTCAGTGTGCTGGCTAAAACCTGCAATGTCTGCCCAGCACTGTGCCTCCCCTCATAACGGGATGCTCTGCTGAATGAGCCCTTGTGTGTCAAGACTCAAAACGCTCTTGTTTGCTCCAGTTGAACAAAGCTCTCACAGACAGTGGGATCTGCAGGGTAGCCACCAAGTGTATGAGACCAATGTTTCCTCCACCGCATTGCGAATAGTTTATCGTAATGGCAGTTCTCACCTTCATGTATAGAGGCCGGTGTGGTGTGCGCTTGCCGTCCTGCACAGAGCTCCCTCTGACTTCAAAGGAAATGACATAGAACAGAACCCCATGGTGTGAGGAGAACCAAGCAGCATCTCATCAGAATTGGGCCATATTTTGTTCATTCTGTCTGTAGAAATGGCTAAATTTATATGCCAAATATTTAAAGGCAACCTTTCACTTCAGCACTTCATGAATTGTCAGATATACATACATTTATTGGGAAACTGGACACTGAGCTATATTTATGTAAGAGGGAAGGGAGAGGTGGTGGTATAAAGAAACCTCTCCCAATTCCACATTTTTCTTGCTCTCTAAGACCCCCAAGAGGCCAAAGTGATTCCAAGTGATTTGAGGCTCTGTTTTATTGAAAGCTGGCCTTGAGGCAAAGCCTAAAGAAAGAGGAGATGAAATTGAAGAGGAGAGGAAGGAGGGAGCAAGAAAAAAGAAAGTGTAAATATATGCCTATTAAATCTTTAGATAGGGAAATCTTTCTAAGCTTAAGAGCAAGGGGAGGAATCAAAATTAGATTTAAATGGAAAATAAAAGCTATGGCAATTTTGAAAGGTAAAGAAAAAATATTCCTAATGTACTGGAATTTTTCTGCACATTGGCTAAAAATAAAGTAAAACAAGTTCCAGATGGATAGAGTTAAAAGTAAAATTTTCTAAAAATGTTTAACAAAAATAAAGTACAAATGACTATCTGACCTCTGGATGAGAAAAGGAATTTGAAGCCGAAAACAGTGTAAGAAATTATAAAGGAGAAGGTCAACATATGTAACCATATAAAAGCTTAATTTCATAAATTAAAAAAAATAATAAAATTAGACCTGGAGGTACAGCTCAGTTTTAGAACATATGCTTATGCTTAACGTTTTCAAGGCCCAGAGTTCAAGCCTGGGTATGAAAAAACAAAAAAGAAAGAAAAAGATTTAAAATATTTAATTTGGAAGATTTTTGCAATGAGCAGTTCTCTTAAATGTATTTTATTTTTAAAAATATTTTTGTTTATGAATGTATTTGAGAGAAAGGGGGAGACAGACAGTCAAGCAGAGAGATGAGTGTGGGCGGTCCAGAGCCTCCTGCAGCTGCCAACAAATCCCAGAAGTATGTGGCACTTTGTGCATTTGGCTTTTTTTTTTTTGGTTTTAGCCCAGGCTGACCTGGAATTCACTATGTAGTCTCAGGGTGGCCTTGAACTCATGGTGATCTTCCTACCTCTGCCTCCCAAGTGCTAGGACTAAAGGCATGGGTCACCATGCCCAGTGCTTTTTAAAAAATTTTTGTATAAAGAATATTGAGGGTTTTTAAGCTGGGCATGGTGACGCACGCCTTTAATCCCAGCACTTGGGAGGCAGAGGTAGGAGGATCACCATGAGTTCAAGGCCACCCTGAGACTACACAGTGAATTCCAGGTCAGTCTGGGCTAGAGTAAGACCCTACCTCGAAAAACCAAAAAAAAGAAAAAAACGAATATTGAGGGTTTTTTTGGTTTGTTTATTTTTTTTCAACAAAACTGCAGTTTAATTTCAGAAAATGTGTTAAAATATATATTTACACATCAATTTCTGACATATGCTTAATGTGTTAGTATATACAAAACGATGCTTTCTCTTGAGACTGTACTTATGAAATGTACATTTTAATTTAAATACTCAGTATGCACTGCACTTAATGTGCATGTTGCATTTATTAAATACATTAAATTCTGCAATGTAACAAAATGTTGTTTATTTGTTCTTGAGGTAGGGTCTCACTCTAACGCAGGCTGACTTGGAACTTGCTTTGTAGCTCTAAGCTGGCCTCAAACTCACGGAGATCCTCCTGCCTTGGTCTCCCTAGTGCTGGGCCTAAAGGCATGTGACACCACAAACAGTTATATATATATTTTTTGTTTAAATCACTAAGGTCCAATATGGTGACACACATCTGTGATGCAGCACTCAGGAGGTAAAGACAGAGGCAGAGGCAGGAGGACTGCAAGTTCAAGGCCAGCCTAAGATACATAGCAAGTTCTTGTTTGAAAAGGTGGTTGGGGGGAGAAGATGGGTGAAGGGGGAGCAGTAGGATTCTTATAAGGAAAAACAAAGTATTCAAATAATTCACAGAAATATTTTAATAATGTCTAACAAACATTTGAAAAAATGTTCAATATTATTGATAACCAACAGAAACAATGGTATAAGCTTTTTTTTTTTCACTTCAGAATAGCTGATAGGAAAGATGGAAAATACATATAGCAGTAAATAGAAAAAAAAGACTTCAAGATAGCAACAAATTAAAATACTGAAAACATACTGTTTAATTTTTTTAGAAACAGGGTCTTATGTATCACAGGCTGTCCTTGAACTTGCTATATAGCTAAGGATTACCTTGAGTGCAGATCCTCCTGCCTCCACCTCCTCATTGCTGGAATTATAAGTATGTGCCACCTTGCCTGGTTTCATGTGGAGCTGAGACTCAAACCCTGGGCTTCGTGAAGGCTAGGCAAACACTTTACTTGAAGAATATACTTAGTGGGTTCCAGTCCCCAGTACCCACATAAAGCTAGATGCACATAGAGGCACATGCATCTGGAGTTTGTTTGCAGTGGCTAGAGGCCCCGGCACACCCATTCCCTCTGTCTCCCTTCTCTCTCTGCTTGCAAATAAATTAATCAATTAAGAAAAAATATTTGA
>PVHP010054987.1:0-10298 GCA_004024765.1 Zapus hudsonius | reverse complement strand
TGCAAAACACCATCTTGTGGCAAGACCCTGGGAAAAGGGCCGACGAGTCAAAAACCAGCTTCTCAAATGGATGCCCAGGGGGTAAAGAGCCAGGAGTTCCTGGAAAGACATGGATCTCAGTAAGAATTCAGGCAAGAGGCTAATTTTTGTGGCTTATTCCAGATAGAAGAGATAGCTGGGTGCAGAAGACTTTTCCCAGACACCACGTTTGATCTATCTGCTTGGTGACTAAGGAAATCTGGGGAAGGAGTTGACAGGATGGCTCTGTAAAGATGCCCATGCCCTGATGCCTGGAGCTGGTGGTGAATGCTTCAGGACTCCAAGAGAGAGTTTGCAGATAGATTGAAGGTTTTAATTAACAGCTGAGATGGAGACAGGAGGCTCTTCTGGATCTTGGGGGTGGAGTTCACCAATGTGGTCATATGAGTCCTTAAAGCAGAGAGCTTTCTCTTGCTCCAGTCAGAGAACAAGGCAGAAGGGGAGGTCGGAGAGTCGGAGAGTTGCAGAGGGTGAGAAGGACTCCAAAGGGTCATCGACGAGGGAGAACAAGGAATGTAGGTGACCTCAGGTGACTTAGGCAGGTTCTGGAAACAGAGACCTCAGGCATACAGCTAGGAGGAATGGAATTCTTCCAACACCAGCTCTGAGCTGGGAAGCAGATTCCCATCCCAAGGGCCTAGACTTTGAGTTTTGACTAAGGCCTTTTGAAACCCAAACCAGAGAGATAGCTGAGCCTGCCAAGAATTTTGACCCATAGTCCTAGGAGCTAATCACTTGATGCTATTTCCTATAGCAGCAGGAGGAGATGTTACAGGGCTTGAGGTGACAGGGTAGGGGATCCGGGGTCTGGAATCACACTGAATTCTAAGTCTCCCTTGATGGTATGCTGAGGGCGGGATTCAATGGAAGGTAGGACTAAATATGAGGGTAGGGATATCAGTAGACCAATTCTAGAGGCAAAGGCATTAGAGAAACGCAGGAGAGAAAGGTGAGTCAGGGTGATGGGATTCTTTGCAAGATTTGCAAGACTTCCTTCAGCTCTCTGCCTTTAGCCTGGTGGGTGACAAGATCATAGCATCCTCACTTTATGGACATGACATTTGTTCTTGATTGCAAGGCAGTCATTTCTACTTTTGGTCTTTCCTTATGATTGAGCTTGCTTGGCCTATAGCTGAATCTCTTTAATTAATATACGTATCCGTTACTTTATCATTGCTCTGATGAAATACTAATGGGAAGCAACTTAAGGGATTCAAGGTTTATTTGGGTCTCAGCTTGATGGTTCATCATGGTGGCAGGGGTGGGAGGCTGCTGACCACACTGAGTCTGTAGTCAGGAAGGAGAGAGTGGTGAATGCTGGCACTCAGCTCATGTTCGCCTTTTATTCAGTTCTGGACCCAACCCAGGGAATGGTACCACTCACATTAGGGACCTAAGGCTCCTGGTTCAATTCCCCCAGTACCACATAAGCCAGACCCACAAGGTGGTGGCCCTGGTGCTCTCTCTCTATTTCTCTTTCTCTCTCTCTGTATCTCTCTGCTAGAAAATGAATAAACAAAATATTTAAAACAAAAAGATGCCCAGATGTCTGTTTCCATGGTAATTCTAAATCTCATTTAGTTAACAGTCAAGAGTTACTATGAGAACACCCTTCCAAAAAAAAAAAAAAAACAGATTGTTAAAACAAAACAAAGCACCCAACTACTTCCATTTCCTTGGTTTAGCACTTGACAAAACAAGAGATATCTCATCTGTGTCCCTGGCTCTGGGGACTGAGGTGTGTGTGTGGGGGAGGTGGTGGTGGCGGCATTTGTTTTTAAGGGCAGAGCCATTAAGGTTTATATTGTTTTTATCTGAAAGACAGCTGTGATTGAAAAAAAAAAAAAAAAGATAAAGCCTAAAGCCAACTTCCACTTCTTGTAATGTCACTTTGAAATCCTTATGATTCAAAGGTCCTGTGTTTTTGTAGTGGCTGCTGGATAAGAAACCAATTAAGAAATGCCAAAGATGGCTGGTGGGTACGATGTGCCAAATGCCTTCACAGTAAAGACTGCTCTAAATATAATCATTTCCACTGTCTCAGCAGCTCTTTACAGGCGAGTCGGGACCTCAGCCCAGTCTCAAAGGCTAAACAAATAATGTGTTCACCTAGTAACTTTTGCATCTTTCATTCAGAATGAAGGCTTTTACCTCTCAAGGACTAATGTGTTCATTAACATGGGAAATTGCTTTGAGGTCCCAGTGGAAGTGGGCCTTTGGAGGTCCTCCAGAACACAGAAAGAAGATCCTGCCTTGGCACTTGCAAGCCCTCTGCCAGATGTGAGACGCTGTGTTTAAGGCTTCCTCAAAGCTGGTCAATCTGCATTGTCTATGGTGGGGAAGGACAGTAACGTGTGATATTTAAAGCTTCTGTGCCCTAAGTGGTCACTTGCCTAATTTGATTCTAGGCTGTAGGGAAAAATGTCACCTTTGATGATCTTCAGCCTGTCCTGAAATTTCCACCCTGTACATTTTTTGTACTTACATGCTTGCATATGAATATCCCTCTCTCCATATATATATTATATATGCACATATATGTATGTATTGTTATACTTCTATTTATACCCTATCTGCTTCCAAATGGACTTGAGGAGACTACCTCTGCTTAAACCTTTTAAACAAATGCCAAAAGCCTAGCCAAAAAAAAAGAACAAAGACTGTTTATTTTTTCCAGAAAATTTAGGTTGAGGGGAATCATAAGGGCCAACAACAAAATGAACTCTGAGCTTCCTGGGTATGATGAAAAAAAAAATCAAACAAAACAAACAAAGCTAGAAACAGGATGGGTTACAGACAGACTGGGAACACGAATGGAATACCAAGTCTTTGTAAAAGGATAAGAATCCCTTCTAACAGAATTCTTTAAGGCTGTATGGGAGGCAGCAGAGGGCTGGAGATTGCTGTGCCCTTCTTGGACACCTTTTCCTGCTAGTTCTGCTAGGGGGGGGCATGGGGAAATCCCTGGGTGAAGGAAGGGCACCCTCTGTGGAATGAGGGGTCAGAGTAGGGAACCTCAAAATCACATGGGGATTACTCAAAATGTCTTTTCTCCCTCTTATTTTGATGTACTCTTCAAGAGCAATTTAGGAATGTATTTTTCATTTTCAGGCAAAAATATTTGGTTACTAAATAATTATATTGCAGGCAGTGAATGGGGATGGTATGATGCTTTTGTGTGTGTGCAGTGAGGGGGATGTATTGCGTTTTTGTGGCCTGTTAAGTAGATATTTGGAAAGAATGCCTATCTTCTACTTTGAAGATGCCTACAAAACCGTAGTGTTTCATCTTGTTATCTGTGGAACTAAAAGCCTGTGTAGTCTTGTTTATTTTTGGCTTGATTGAAGTATGTGTTTCAAAGGATTTATATTAACTATTTCCTTCAAAAATCTTTGTCCCAAAATAGTTTTCCACAAGCCTACCATTGCACACATTAATTAGTTAATTAAAATTTTTTTCTACTTATTTGTGTGTGTGTATGAGCACATTCCATGGCATATTTGTGTATGTGTATGGGCATGTACATGCCACAGTGGCCTGAGGCAGTCAGGACATGACCTCAAGGTGTCCATTCTCTCCTACCTTCTTTGAGACAAGGGTCTCTCTTGCTTTGTCCAGACTAGTCAGCCCAAGAGCTTTGGGATTATCTTGGTTCTGCCTCCTATAGGCATGTTGGGATTACAGACACATAACACTTTGCTCTGGATGGAACTTGAGTCATTGGATTTGCAAGCAAGCAGCCACTGAGCCATCTCCCCAGCCTTGGGTTTTTCTTTTTCAGACAGGTTCTCATGCAGTTCAGGTTGGCCTCCAGCTTACTACATCATCTTGAGGTAAGAAGACTCAATGGTGCAAGACAGATTTGGCTACAGGTGACTCTCCCAATTTACGACCTAGCTGAGGATGACTTCAAACTCCTGATCCGCCTGCCTCCACCCTCAAACACTGGGATTACAAGCATGCTCCTCCATGGCTGGCCCATTGCCTTTGAAGTTGGCATTTAAAACTCATCACTCTAAAATCAAATAAGTCAAAAAATTCAATTTTTGACTATTAGCGGTTTTCCCAGTTTTGAATGTAGATTAAAGAGAGTTCACTTAACTCTTAACTTAAACTCTGAATCTGTTTGGTTCTTGAGTGCAAATAGCATTTGTTTAAATAAACAAATAGGGGTTTGCTTTCTTCACAAGAAGTTTGGATATGCCTGGTTGTTTATATCGATCTAACCACTCACGTGTCATGAAGGATGATGGCTAGTTGTTAAGAGCCATTCCCCTGCCTCCTGCATGCTTCATGTTCTCCAGGCACTGCTTCACGTTGTCAAAAGTTCCACAACTTTCCCTAAATATCACAAGCTAGGGACCAAGTATTCAAAACATATAGACATTTCATTCAAACCACCACAGCCACTTTATATCAGGCTTTACATGGGTGTGGAAGAATTGAACTTCTCAGGCTGGCAGACTTTGCAAATAAGCACCTTTAACTGCTATACCATATCCCCAACCCTGTATGAAAATATGATAATTATTAAGCTTAAAATGACATACTTTTGGAATTACTTCTTACTAGTTCTAGAATGCAGAATTTTTGGCCCCTTAAAATTCTCCATTTCTTAATGTCTGGAAGTTGTGGAAATGCCAGATTGTATGGGAAAGGGGAATGAAGGCTTCAGATGGAAGGGAAGTTACTATTAACCTTGAGATGAACTGCCCAGGTGAGTCTGACATCATCACAGGGGTCCTGATAACTGGAGGAAGGAAAACCAGAAAGTTGATCATCAAGGGCCTAGGTTGATGATGGAGGAATTGGGACATGACTCAAGGAATTATGGGAAGGCCCTAGAAGTGGAGGAAGGCAAGGAAACAAGTTCTCCCCAATGGTCTTTAGAGGGATGGCAGCCCTGCAGACACCTACATGACTTGCATTGTTTGAAGTCCCTTCACTTAGAGTGATTTGTTTTCAGAGGAATTGGAAACCAGCATCATGATGGGACATGATCAATCACTAAAATGAGATTGGATATAGATAGCATCAGTTGTGATTTTTTAAAAAGAAAAAATTTAAATATAAAAGTTATATAAAGTCATATAAAAGTTTTATCTATGGATTTTTATCAGAGCTATCTTTAAAAGCCAAGACTAATTCTAGGGCTGGGGAGATGGCATAGCGGTTAAAGATGCTTGCTGGGGTTCCATCTCCCAGTCCCCACATAAAGCTCGATGCGCAGCATGTGTCTTCAGTTTGTTTGCAGCAGCGGGAGCCTCTGATGCACCCATGGGCTTTCTCTCTCTCCTCTCTCTCAAGTAAATAAATAAAATAAAAATTAAATTTAAAAAGATTAATTCTAGTTACATTAAACAATGATCACACCACGACTTTATCTATTTCTGCTATCCTGGGTTTTAGTATTGAGACCTGTGGAACTGTTGACATGATAAACCATGGAAGGAACTGCTTTGTGTATCCAGCACTTCTTATGGAGCTCCCTCTCCTGAGAACTTTTACGAAAAATTGTTGTTTTTTTTTTTAAATAATGTCTAATACCACGATAGTGGTAATGTTGAGGAAAGGAAATTTCACTCCACCTTAGATTCTCAAATCAGAGCATCTTATCAAAGCTCAAAATTCTTGCTTCCTACAAGATACTAGTTAACAGAGGGTGTATCATACAGGAAGAAATAGATGTCCTCGGGAAGTGTCCTATGGCACAATTAATCATTAAGTCTTTTGTTTACCACCTGGAAGGTTCTCTGATTGGCTAAACACTCAGGTGAGGCAGCTGCAGTGAGCAATTCTCCCTAGAAGGCAGCCTATGAGACTTTAAGAACTCAACTCAACAGCATCTGGGATGGATGTATCAGGCTGACGAGCAGTCTAGATAGGATCCCACTGGGTCTACTATAGTCTGTCCATTGTAAGCAGGATGCAGTTGAATGTGTGGGGCAAGAGAGATGGCTTAGTGGGTAAAGCTTTTGCCATGCAACCCGAGTTCTGACCCCCAGTACCGATGTAAATGCAAGATAGGTATGGGACCCCCCCCCATAATCCCAACTCTTGGTAGGTGATGAGCAGGGATCCCTGGGGAAAGCAAGGCAGACTAGCTAAATTGATGAGCTCTGGGTTCAAGTGAAAGGCCCTGCTTTAGTAAAAAAGGTGGAGAGCCATTGAGAGGGAGACATTTGATGTCCACCTTTATTTACATGCACCCCCACGTGACACATGCACCCACGTACACACCAAAGATAAAAATTAAATATTCCTTTTACTGTACTCCAGGGAAAGCAACCTTTTTCTCTGCCATCTTAGGGTTAGTGACTGGGAGCTGGTGAATTTACCGAAAGATGAACATGAAGAAAAGCAGACAATTTTTGCCATTCTTTTTTTGTTTGTTTTGTTTTGTTTTTTCCTTGAATTAGGGTCTAACTCTATCCTGGGCTCACTCTGTAGCCCCAGGCTGGCCATGCTCTTTACCTCAGTGTCTTGAGTGCTGGGACTAAAGTTGTGTTTCACCATGCCAGCTTCAATTTTGTTCTTCTCACAAAGAGAGGAGATTTGTACTTTGAAGGATGACAAATTATGAGGAGATGGTAAGGAAATGCCTGGGGAGAAGGCTCAAAGGAAGAGAAGGTGAGTTTATGCAGGTTTGTCATGGGGCCAACTCTTTGGGTCAGATATTATGGAAGAAGGAGACATTTTTCTCAAAGGGGAACATGTGAATTAGGGGAGGGTACAGAATTCTTCCTGCATCTGTTGATTCTTAATCTCTAGCACAAAATACTCTTTATGCCAAAGTGGCATTTTTGAGGAGGCATATCTCCTCCAATCTTGGAGATGCCAAACAGCAAACCCTGTTATCTTTCTCTTCAAAATACCTCCCAAGTCTAGAATGTGTTTTTTGCTTCTTTTTCAAGTCTAAACCTCCATCACATATTGACTGGATGAATGCAGCAGTGTTCAAGGTGAATATCTTGTATCGTTCTCCCACTTGTCATATTGCCTTGGTTACTTCCCAGAAGAGCATTTACATTTGAGATTCCTTACGTACATATTGGGATATAACCTATTTCATTACTAAAGGATCAGCTTCACAGAGCCACCAATTGTTATGTCTCTACTGCCTGTAGTAATGCCAGTTACAAGTAAGCACCTAGGAGGCTGAGTGAAAAGATTGTGTCCTTTAATGCAACAATAAGCTTTATGAGAGGGCTTATAATTCATTGTCTGATACATTTCACTTCCTCCTCCTAGAACCCCCCTCCTCTCCCATAATTGCCATAGCGATTCTTCCATGGAAAATCATGGGATAGTAAATGTTATAGGAGTTTATATCTTATACTGTTTGTTTTAAAGCTGGTATCACCAAACTTTTTTTAAATAAATATTTTATTTAATCATTTTCAAGCAGAGAGATACAGAGACAGAGAGAGAGAGAGAGAGAGAGAGAGAGAGAGAGAGAGAGAGAGAGAGAGAGAGAGAGAGAGCGCACCAGGCACCTTGTGGGTCTGGCTTATGTGGGTCCTGGGGAATTGAACCGGGGCCTTAGGCACTGGAGGCAAGTGCTTAACTGCTGAGCCATCTCTCCAGCCCAACAAACTTTTAAAATGGTCCAAGTAGTAGGCTGGTGGCCACATGGTCTCATAGGTAACAATTCCCCTTTGCTGATGAAACACAAATGCAGTTGCAGGCGGTGGGAACATGATTGGATGTGGCTGTATTCCAGTAAGAGTCTGTTTGTAAAAACCAGGAGATGCTCCACAGGCTACAGTTTGCTAACTTCCATTTTAGAGGGAACTTAGTGTTTGGGTATAAAATTTTAAGTTCAGTGATGCTTTTTTAAAAAAAATATATTTTATTCATTTTCAATCAGAGAGAGAGAGAGAGAGAGAGAGAGAGAGAGAGAGAGAGAGAGAGAGAGAGAGAGAGAGAGAGAGAGAAAACCAGGGCTACCACATTGTGGGTCCCTATATGGGTACTGGGGAATTGAACCCGAGGCCTTAGGCACTGGAGGCAAGTGCCTTAACCGCTGAGCCATCTCTCCAGCCCTCAGTGATGCTTTTATTCTAACCTGGAACCTAAGTGTTCCAGAATCTACCCATGTTCTCTTTCTGCCCCCTTTTTCCTTTGTAGATAACAGAAGGCTTTAGAATTTGTACTTTTATATTAATGATATTAATGATAAAATTTGTTTATGTGTTTTCAGCTATCAGCTCTCCAAAACGTCTTTCACAACTATTTTTTTAAATTATTTTATTTATTCATTTTCAAGGAGAGAGAGAGAGAGAGAGAGAGAGAGAGAGAGAGAGAGAGAGAGAGAGAGAGAGAGAGAGCACACCAGGGCCACCACCTTGTGGGTCTGGCTTATGTGGGTCCTGGGGAATTGAACCCGGGGCCTTAGGCACTGGAGGCAAATGCCTTACCCGCTGAGCCATCTCTCCAGCCCAACTATTTTTTTTGAACAAAGCAATGCTTTGAAATTTGAAAAATTGAAAGAGTCTCAGCCATGTTTTAGGGGAGGATGCTTAGGGGCTTGGGATCAGAACCCATGTGATTTAAGGGAGGCATTTCAAAGAGAAGAATAAGGGGTTATGGCAAAGTTTATAGCTAATAGTTCGAGATTGGTGGACCCAATGAATTTAGAGACTCCAAGCAGATATTGACATGTGATAAATGAGCTTTTTTATATGTATGCATGTATGTATGTATGTATGTATGTATGTATGTATGTATGTATGTATCTGTATACGTGCGTGTATGGGTGTCTGCATGCCACAACACATGTTTGGAAGTCAGAGGTTAACCTTGATGTGTTTTTCTTTTTCTTCTACCTTCATCGTGAGAAAGGATCTTATTTTTTCTGCTGCACATGTTAGTCTAGCTGGTCCATAAGCTTCTGGATTCTTATAGCTCTGCCTCCCATTGCCGTAGGCACTTTGGGATTACAGATGTATGTACCACTTTGCATTCAGCTTAACGTGGGTGCTGGGGAGGATCAAACTTGGATCAGCAGGCTTTTTAACTGCTGAGCCATCTCCCCTTCTGTGACAAAGGAGCTCTCTGCCAAGACAAAACCATTATTGTCCTGCTGTTTGTCCAGATGCACAAACTATTTGCACAGACAAATTGGTTTGCAGGAATTTGCTGAACAAAACAGCAGTGATTTGTTGATTTACAGCTTTGTCTTTCTGGGCAAGGATTTCGAAGGGCAAATAATTTAGTCATGTTGAAATAGGTAGTCTTCATGCTTGGCCCTAATAGTTAAGCCATTTGTGGAAATAAATGCTATCTAGTCTCAATTGTGTCTGAAAATTTGATTATTTTAATCCTATTGATGAATGATGGCTTCTTTTAGGGACTTAGTGTCTTACTTCAGTTCTGTAAAATTCTAACCAATTATTTCTTTAGGTTTCATTTTAATTTGGGGGATTTTCTCTTTTAAATCTTACTATGTGGATGTGGGAACTAGATTCATGTTACCTTGTACAAATTCCATGACTCCATTTTCCAATTATTTTGCTCCTCAGCTGAGCTATTTTGTTGTTCTACTTATATATTTCAACAATTATATTTTAATGGTGTCTAGTTTTTAAATTATTAAATTATTTATTTTTATTTATGTATTTGTGTGTGTGTGTGTGTGTGTGTGTGTGTGTGTGTGTGTGCATGTGTGTGTGCCAGGGTCTCTTGCTCTTGTAAAAGAAAGCCAGATGCGTGCATCACTTTTTGTATCTGGCTACATGGGTGCCTTGGGAACTGAACTTGGATTGGCAGACTTTGTAAGCAAGCACATTTGCACATTTAACAGCCAGGTCATCTTCCCAGCCTTGGCTTTTTATTTTTTAAACAGTATTGAGGATTGAACCGATGGCCTCTACTTCTTGAGCAATATCCCTATCCCGCACCTTTTTTTTTTAAATTTTGAGACAGGGTCTCACTAAATTAACCAGCCTGGCCTTAAACTCACTATACAATCCAGGCAGGCCTTGAATTTACAATCCTCCAATCTCAACCTCCCAAGCAGTGGGTATTACAGGACTGCTTCAGACCAGGCCATTATCTGTCACATTGGCCACTTACAGGCCTTCCTTCTCTTTGTGGCTCCCACATCTTGTAGTTTGGTTACATCCCCTAAGCTTATGGCAGAATTCTCCATTCATTTCAAGCTGCAGTTTTCCCTCTCTCTTCTATACTTGGGACTTTCTAATTTTTTTTTAATATATATTTATTGTCCATAATGAGTTACATTATTTAGTGGGCAA